>WEIT01003348.1:15522-43475 GCA_013389985.1 Dryoscopus gambensis | reverse complement strand
TAAGCTCTGTCGTGAACAATGCAGTACTCTGGCCATGAGATCTTAAGTTGACTTGTAAAAATTTTCTTTAAAACATTCTCATGAAAAAGAATTTATAGTACAAACCAAAAAAAGTAGTAGCAAATATTTTTTTGCCTATTCTGCCCATACAAAATTAGAAACAGATTTTATTTACTGTTTCATCTCTGAATTGCTTCCATGGAAAGCTGTACTGTTGACTGAGAAACACCCCACGCACTAAGGCATGTCAGAATTCTAAAGGAACAATAATAACGTGTAAAAAAGTAACTAATTTTTTCTTTAATTTGAGGGAAAAGAACCCAAAACCAACGCTCTTGCCACTTTCTTTTAGCTGCCAACACTTAATGGCAACTTAGTTTCCCTCTTCTGCCTTGATCATGGAGACTTTTTTCCTAAAGCAGTGCTCAGGGTACTGGAAGCCCAAGAGTATAATTGATCTGTAGATATTCCCATTCCTGACTTTCAAGGTGGTTGTTTCACCGGCCAGAAGCAGCCACGACCACAGCAATATTTCAGTAATCAGTAATGCATCTCTTGTTTTCCTGCCTCTGCCCGCTTCTATGTGAGCATTATTACAGCTGCCTCTCAGGGTCAGACGGAGGCATTTCTCAACTTTAACCATCTAACCTGTGGGATTAAGAATAAAGAACTGATAAACACAATCATCAGATTTTTCCTTGCAGTTAATTGGAATAGAGTGGCACCTCTTCGTAATGGTGAATATTTTGCTGCAGTGACTATGACAAACTGATTGAGTGATTATTTTATTTATTGAAGTACTTAAGCTGGGTACACAAAGTACAGTGGAAGAATCTGGGAGCACGTGAATAAAGACATGATTGTTGCAAATCATGTACTGGAAAATTAATTTAAAACCCAAATAACTCCTTCCAGGAAAAACAAAGAAAGAAGCCTTTCCTAACAAGGCCATGTAAAAAAAATTAAATTTGAGAAATAAAATGTATCAAAATACACTTTTATATGAGAAAATATTGATTGAATGATGCTATTGCATACCATAAAATGTCTTATAGCATGAAGGGGAGAGATAAAATTGTACTGTCTTCTGAAAACTGAAATTAATATTTTTTAATTAGATTAGATTAGATTTTTACATAGAATCCTGTTTAGGCACAGTTAAAAACAGTTCAAATGTACTTAGGAAGCATTTCAAGGATAGTCTGGAATTGTTTAAGTATTTTGTAGTGTCACTGGATGGAGGATAATCAGTGGGAACCATTCAATGACTACACCGGGAGGCTTCCTCAAACTTTCTAGAGCAGTGAATATTTACTTCTCCCACACAAGCAGAGTAGCTGTAGCAGCATGGACTGAGGAAGCTGTGACCAAAATATTGTGTATTAAATGCATGTGGTTTTGCCTCTGGGCACCCAATGAACGAAATAACTGAAAAGTTTCCCCATCAGGATTTTCCTTATAGCTACTCTTTTTCTCAAGGCTGGAGGTCTTGGGAACAGCCATATCTTACAAATTAACAACTCCTCTCTTCTTTGTGGCACTTTAAGCACACACCATTACCCTGCCCTTAATTCTTTGCAGCGCAATTTAAAAGTCCTATAAAATATTGGAAGAAAGAATATGAAAAAAAATCATTAAATAAATGTGATACATGTATCTTAGAGGGCATGACCTGCACGAATTTTTAGAATATACACCTTACTTATGGAAATTACTTACCTTTTTGGACCTTTTACAATCATTATGGCTTCCTAAGAGGAAATTTGTATTTTACAGTTGGAATTTAGATGGGGTTTGAGGGTGGTATTTGTTATTTGAGGCTCTACCTTGTGATTTAATTTGTGTATATCTGCATTTTTACAATGACTTATTTCATAGGGCAGCGGCAACAGTATTTTGTTTTAGATTGTTCTTCTGATGAATAAGTACCCTAATTACCACATATTAAGAAAAAACAGTCTAGGGAATGTAAATTCTCAGTGCAGTGTAGGTGATAATTTTGTCGTGGAGTGTGGGACTAAAAACTGTGTTGCTTGGTAATAGAATCAGAAGCTCTTCACAGTCACCCTTTCCAATCTAACCCCAGGCCAAAAGTAACTGAAAATTGTTTCCATCTATATGGTTTTCCTCCTCTGATGGTCTCATAACAAAGGATTGACTGCAATATAAATTTAAAATTTATAAATTTAAAATTTATAAATTATTGGACATTCTAGTTATCTGCATCACCTAAAATCTGACTATTAAATTGAGGAGATGGTCTTCAGAATAGAGCACTCTTTTATTTCAAGACATATTCTTTGAATAAAACTGAAGCACACTAGGAAATGAAGACTATTGTGAGATTACACTGAATAAGCTATGTCATACAAATTCAATAAATAAGTAAAAGCATTCAGGTTCCAAGTCTTTAATTGCATTATTTTTAAACTTGCACTAGAATCCAATGAAAAAATTCAACATCATAATTCCATGGTTGAAACTCATGTTATTTCATTAGCAGATTATTTCCGACTATTCTTACTACATGGTCAACAGAGAATGCAAAGCTGTACTGAAACTCCACTGTTCAGCGTCCACAGTATTTTCATACTGTAAAACATGGTGCATGATAAATCTGAATAAAACCTACTGCACTATATTGAAACCCATAATTTCAAAATAATGCATTTTTCCCTAAATAATTTAAAGTAATATGGGAAAATCAATATTTAATCTTTCCAGTGCTATTATACACTGGGGGAGGAACTGGATATATAGTTCAAGCTGATAGAATGTTAGAACAAATATACAAACAGTACAGTTGGCTAGAGGGTCTTGAGTAGCTGCATGTGAATTACAAGGAAATGAGGAAGTAGACCTTATGCTGGAAAGTCAGTTTAGAATGATTATTTTAGGAGTGTAGGGTATTCTGGTAACAGCCTAAAGAAGCCATTCATCTGGGAACAGAAAAACCATCTTGTGGAAAGTATATCAAGCTATATTGCCTTTCTTAAGAGGTTGAGAGTGCAATTAAGAGCTGTATTCTCAGATGGGGTAACTCAAATAAAAATCAAGTCTCTTGGCTTTCTCTGAACTATACTGGTTTGCCCAAGCTGAATATTTGTCCAGGTGTAAAGATGGATCTGTACAAAAAACACAGCAAGTGTGGAGCCCATGAACTACTATAATGTTTGTAAACATTCCAAGGGGATTATCTGCAGGCATGGGATGATTGAAAAACATGCTACAGAATAAATCTATAGCTCTTAGATATTGGTTTTCTGTATCTGCCAGGCTGAATGTGTCATTATTTTTTTTACTAAAGCTTCCAGTCCTGTGGTTTTTTGTAAAGTGGAAGAATGAAGTTTCATCAAGGTGATTCCCAAGGCCTGTGGTTAACGAGTCTTCACAGAGAAGTCGGTAGTTGTTGCATTATTTGGAGTTGAGAGGGTAAAGTTACCAAGACTGCACTGGAAGCACTCAGATGCTGCAACTGGCCCTGTCCAGTGTCTTGCTCTAATAGGATACCTGTGGCGGTGGCTCAGCCTACTTTTAGGCTGCAGCCCCGCACTGCCAATCAAACCCTGGCCATCCAGTGGGTGGATTTTCCCGCCTTAGGCAGTGGGTCTGAGGGGGGTTCCATGGGCGGCACAGAGGTATAGGCTGCAGCCCACTGGGTGGCACCCTGAAGATTGTTCTTCCCCTTGGTCTGGAAAGTTCTGTTAAGTTCGGTTGTTCATTGGTTCTGTGTTACAGCTCCTGCCTCCCAAACTCCCTCATTGGACTGTATCCCTGTTGTGCCCTCTCCTTTACCTGTTCCCCTTTGTTCCCCTTCTGTTACCACCTCCCTTGAAAAAGGGGCTGCCCGCCCCATTTCGGTGCCATTCGGTTCCTGGACCCTCCAGATTAAAAGCTTATTTGGAACACCACACCTGTGGCCCTTCCTGCCTCCTTTGTCCTTGGGGACGCTTCAGCCTTACACCAGGCTATCTGGCGCAAGCCCCCCAGCGAGGGGAAAGCGCGTTTACTACCTGGCTCTGTGGCTCTCCACCACGTCTCTCCTCTGCTGCCTGCCGTGCGGCAAGGACGCTTTTGGAGACACTGCCGCGTTGCTTCTGTCCTTTGGGCACGGCCAGAGAAACCCGGACAGCGTCAGATACCTCCAGTAAATCATGTTGTCTTAATGTTCACAAGTGTTTCTTAAAAGAGTATGTGAGAATTAGGAGCTTCACTGAGGAATTCCTCTTATTTTACCATTTAAAGAAAAACAGTACAGTAATTCTAAATATAAATGAAGCCCTTCTGTGAGTGCCCTGCTGTCATTGCAATCAGTCCATTGACAGAAATATCTTGCAGAGTTGGTGCTAGTAAATTAGGATTCCTAGTGACAAATAATTTTTATCCATGGCAACATTTTTAGCATGCTAGATAGAATGAAATTGAAATATATTTTATATTCTTTGGTTGACAAAAATAGTGAAGTGAAATGCAAAAATATGTACTGTGTGTACTGTTTCCATTAGTTGGTACAGATATGTCTTTGCCTTCCAGAAATGTCAGATTGCATGAAAGCACACTGGTACCAATGGCAGAATATCCTGTGTGAATATTGACTCTTTACTTGAAAAATTAGAGCCACTCGGGCTTGTGTGTACGTGCTAATGGGATCTTCTCCTGCTTTGCCACAAGCACACCTGTTATCCTGTCACAGTAAATAGACATAACCCAAGCTAAATCCTTTAATCTTACAAAGGACTCACAGCAGATGGGCTGGGACAGGAAGGCACACCAGTGTCCTTGTAGCCTTCATTCCCCTTTCGTATAACATGTGACAGTGCATATGTTTTCAGCCTGTGATGGGGAACTGGCCATAAAATATCAGAGCTTTTTTATCCATGACAGAACCTTTCCTATCAGAACTTTTCCTGGGGCTGGAATTCTTGTGCAATCATGTAAAATGTGAGTGCAACTAGTTAGGATGGAATGAATATCTGTTATGTGCTGCTTCTTAAAAGTCTGTGAAATGTTTTTAAATAGAAACCAGTAAACTTCAGAAGATTACCTTAAGACAGGATATTTTGGAAACTATTATACACACACCCCAAAAGGAAAAATGGGTTCTGAATATTGTAGTGGAAAAAAACAAAAACGAAAACACTTTCACTTTGCTAAATATTTTATATAATTTCATTACTCTGAGTGCAGAACTCCCTTTAAAATGATAATTAGTATTGTATAAGGGTCTGCAAAATTTTTTCTAAAGACTTTTGTGTAGCTTTCCTTTTCAGTTGGCCCCAGCTTACAATTAAACCTTCAAAGGTTAGAACTACCAAACATTGCATAGATTCTGCCTGTAACTGCTATGACTGTTGGGTCTAGCAGGGACTCCCACAGACAGCAGACTAATTTGAGGGACAGACACATTGCTTGTAGTCTCTCTCATATTGTCTCTTATAGAGAATGCCACTGCTGATGAAAGTCTTCCTTAAACTGAAGATGGCTTAAAAAAATCAAGGGAAAAAAAGATGAGGAGATCATGGTTTTGCAGGCAATTTTATAACTTGAAAGAACTATTATAATCTTGAATTCTACCTCCAAGACAATACACTGTTATTTTGCTCTAAACAAGCTTTTCTCAGATTTTTAATTTTTAGGGACTTAGTGTGATGTTCTGATTAAGAAGGGCATTTTAGAAAACCAGTACTTTTCTAACAAAGAAGGCAGGATTGAGTCATTGGTAACTTTGTCTTCATACTGCAATTCCAGCTACCCAGTCACAGTACATTTTCACACAGTTAATTGATGTAACCAGGCAAGATATTTATAATCTGCTGTAATTTGTTGTGATGCAGACATAAGTAGTAGCTTGCAAGTGCAAAACTTTAAATAAGTTTTCTTACCATGCTGAACTTCCTAAAGAAACACATTCTAGGGCATCAGCTCTGCCTGCATCTGCACTCATGTGCACTGCTGGAGTGTACCAATGTCCACTCAGTATCTCCCTTTTTTTGTGGAAATAGTATCTGGTAGGGGTGCTTAAATGGATTTCACTCTCAGATATGGCTGAGGCTTATGCCCACAAAAAGGAGTCAGGAAGGGCTTCTATAGCTTAGTTGTAGCCCATTTGTTCCACTGAGAGAAAAGAGAAAATATGCAGTCTCAGGAGAAGTTGAAGGAATGATTATATTTTTCAGATCTCTACACAAACACGTGGTTAAATTTAAAGTGGATTTATGGCTACTGAGTGCTTTAAAACAGATCACTTCCTTAAACTGTTACTCCATGGGGAGGGTGTTATCTTCACCTGCTCTACCAATTTTCTCTGGACAGTATGAAAATAACAGTTCTTGGCTTTTCCTGAGAGCAGGATTTACTTTGTCTGCCCTCATGCATTGGAAAAGCAAGCACTTTCTCTCCTCTGCACATGCCCTCATAAATAAAAACCCTGCAGTACTTAGATCCAGGTAAATGTATGTTCTATGTATATCTATGAGGTAACTGAAGGACAAATTATCTTCCAGTTTTATTTCTATAACTTTAATGAACGGAGTAGGGTTGTATTACATAGCTGCAAGTGAGTAAGGAGTGCTGTCACTGCTGAGCCACAGAATTTCACCTAGGAAACATTTATCTTATAATGCGGCACTTGACTACAGGATAGTTTGAATCATCTTGTGTACATGCAGTAATGGCAAAGATATCATTCTTGATCTTTTTTTCCTAAGCCTGGTCTTCTCATCAGCTGAAAAAATATAACTCCTCTCTTTTCTGTCCTCAGTCATAATTTTATATCCAGGAATGACCTTTTATATTCTATCTTGAAACACATTGGAAATAATAAGTGTGTGATGTAAAACAATAAAAGTTCTGTAGGTTATGAGCAGGAAAAAGTACAGAATCAAACTTCTTAATGCTTATTTTTACTAATTCTAACTAACCTTAATGCTCAGCTAACACAGCTCATTATATTTTCAATACAGTCCTACAGTTTCAGGAGCAGTCTGTTGGAAAAATGTACAGTATTAAGATGTTAATTATGTAGTATAATATGTGTTAAATACTCTGAAGTCAATTCAAGAATAAAGTCACAGTGAATAATTTATTGTTTACATAAATAAGCGGGTTTCTTTGGAAAAATGTAATCACCTATCAGAATACACATAGGTGCAGGAGGCAAACAGTCATCAGCATTGTGCCAGTCTGCCTTCCATGGGAACAGAGTCATGTCTGTATTTCATACTTCTAAACCACATGCTGTTATTGGCTGATGCAGCCTGGATGCATGCTGGCTGTGCTGTGAGCCCTTCACAGGGGATGCAGGGAGAATAAGTCTCGTTCATGTTTTTGTTCACAAAGCTCAGGAGAGGCAGCTGAAATTAAAGCAGATCTGTGGGCTACCCATGGGCAAATGTAATGTCTGCCCCTGAAGGTATGCCAGGCGCAGCTTGGCACTGGCATTTGCTCTCTGCAACATTTAATTTTTCAGTGGGGTCATGTAGGGCATGCAGTAACAATTAGCTTGACCATTCTACTTTTCCTTTGAAGGATTCTTAGCCCAAGAGGACATGGGGTTTTTATTTTTGTATTTGTACCGTAGTGTTGAATGCCATGGTGTTCGTATGAACCTATTAAAATATTGAATCAGGGCTATGTGATGTTTTAGCAAGAGTTCATTGCCAATATAGGTAGGTCCAAGCAAAAAGTGGCAGGCAAGCTCCTGCCTTATTTCAACACTTAACCTGATAGTAAAAAGGGCAAGAAGGTGTCTTATTCATCCTCTGTTCTGGTCATCTTACGCATCTCATCTTGGTGCAAACCTCTCAGCAGGACAGTTCTGGAAAGCTAAAACCAGCAGAAAATAGACTGTGTAATTAGTATGACAATATATATTCTGGGATGAGAAACGTTGTCTTAGCCTTAGGACAGGAGTACAATGTTGATAAACTCGCTGGGGTAGATTCAAAGGGACCTGAATTAAACCCTGTATAATAAAGGATGTGTCCCAGTTGGGAAGAGTAATCAGAGGTGTATATACACACTCCACCTCATTTTTAATAAAATGTTTAGTAGTCTTGTATCTGCATATGTTGTAAATCAGTATAATCTCATGAAAGTCACTTTAGTGCTGTATTGTAAAACATTCAGGTACATACTCTGTCACATTGAGTCACAAAAGATATGCTTAAGCCATAGACTAAATGAAACCATGAAATATGTCTAGGCACTGGAACTCTTTCACACGTTGATGCATTGTTAGAATAACCTCTGGCATGCTTTTGCTTTGTTTTGATAGTGCCATAAAAAAAAAAAGTGTTGGTCATAGTTATGGATTTATCCTATTGGCTCACTTGGAACAGATATATGATTACCTCTTCTGAAGACTGAGAGAACTTGATGGTATGGATGAAGCCAAACCAGGCTGAATGGTCTCAGGGCCAGAGTATGCAAGTAGTGTATAATTAATAGTGTATTTGCAGCCAGTTTTTTTTCCAATGGAACGTTTATTACTGAATGGGGAGTTACATTAAAATCATTGTCATTGTCAATTGACATTGTCAATTTGATTGAGAAGACATTTCACGCTCAGACTGAAGTCTGTTTGGAGCCAAATCTGGCAAAGAATATGAAGGACAACAAGAAGGTCTTCTACAGGTAAATCATTAGCTAAAAACAGAAAGACTTGCAGGCCAGGTACTGAATGGGGAAAGGAGCTGGTGACAAACAATACATCTATCCAACCTCATAGCCTCCCATGGTGAGATGAATGACTCAGTGGTGAATCCTCTTTGTTTTGTCTTTAACAAGCTTTTTGACACTGTCTACCATAACCTCCCCAGAAACAAGTTTATGAAACATGGGCTAGAAAAATGGAAGAAACTTATTCAAAATGGATGGAATTTTGGGGCTCAAAAGTTTATTGTCAGCTGCATGGAGTCCATTTGGATGCCAGGCATAAGTGGTGTACCATGGAAGTTAATACTGCTGCTCGTGTTCTTTAATATATTCATTATTAACGTGGACAATAAAGCAGAGAGAACATTCAAAAAAGTTTTTCAATGAAAAAGAAGTGGAATTTTTTGATTAATTGGGCAAATATTGTCAAGACAAACAGTGGAAGTGATGTGCAACAGAAACATAAAAGCAAATTTAGTAGTCACATGGTTGAATTCTCTGTTTCTTAAAAGTGGAAAGACATGAAAGGTCTCCTTTGTCTCAACAGATCTCTTTGACTTTAGCGTCATCTGCATCATGCTAATCATGTATTTGGTGCAGACATCAGCTCTAGAGGAAAAGAATTCCCCAGCAAGACCAGTTTTTAAATGTTGTAGAGATTCTTTTGTATCTAGTAGTATAAAGGGAACCCCCAGTTTTGGCAAGACAAAAGAGTATGAAATGAGTAAGAAATGAGTACTTGAGGAATAACATCAGAAGATAATAACATGAAGAAATTTTATGCCAATGATGTGTCTCCCTAGAGATGAATAAGGCAGACATCCATAGTCAGTTGGATATCCCATAGATAGTGGAAGCCTCAATCAGAACCTCTTACAGTGAAAATATTTTCCTAGAATATCACAGCATATGTGCAGTCCCAGTTGTTGAAACTGTAGAGAAACATATGCAAAATCTATAATTTATCTGCCAGCTACCTGAGAAATCTGTGCCAATTTTTGTTCTTACAGTAAGGACTGTTCATTTGGGAAAGCTTTAAATGTAGAAAGAAGTTCTCAACATAGCATTAAATTCTGTATTTCAGTTTTATATTAAGTCAATGATAACTTTCTTCTAGAGTTAAAATAGACATAAAATATACTATTCACTGGGTCTGCTAACACTTTGCAGTCTCAGAGCCACTTGTGTGTGAGGTTCAAGGTGTCCAGTTCAGCGTGATTTAAAAGGTACCTCTGAACTTTTCTAGATGAATAATACAACTTCATCTCCCTGTTTACTGTTTTTATTTTCCAGTTCTGTTACTGTGGATATTTCAGGCAGCTGTTTTTTGTGGTGTTTCTGAACATCCTAATGCTGAGCACTGCATGATTTGAGGGCCTGTATAGGTGGCTTTTAGCACACAGCAGCCTCAAGATGCAAGCCCTTCAGGGGGAAGAAATGTGTGCCTTGTGTTTCACAAACATAAGTACAGAAAATACTGAAAAATGGCATACACAGGAAGTGATCAGTTCATAGGCAGTCTTTTTGGGCATGATATATGGAAAAAATTTGAATTTCTGATCACAGGGTTCTGCCTCCTGTGCTGGAGAGAAAACTTGGAAAATATGGTGATGTCCTCTACAGGACCAATGTTTTGAACAGCAAGACCTTTTCGCCTTTTAGGGAAGGATAGATCTCCTCCTTTAATGATACTCAACTGTGAACATGTTAAGCAGAGTGGAAAGATGGAGAGCCATGACTTTCTTGGACTGGGGAATGAGCATTAAAAATGTGCAGAAGGTCTCATAAATTATTAAAAAGAAGGAGAGGAGATGAAAAGAAGCAGGGAATTTGCTACAACTAATGATGTGGAAATCTCAAGCAACAAGCTGGTAAATAGGGTACAGCAGAACCTTTAGACATGGGCAAACTTTGAGTTGGGTAGTAAAAGAAATATAAAAAACAAAAAAGTAGAGGTAAAAATTTGAAGATATAGTAATTAAACTTCATCTGCAGCCATTCAAACTGCCTAAAGCTTTTGCAGTTCTTGCAATAGTGGGGCTATCTCCATGCCTTGAACAAAATGGTCAGAAGGAGGGACCTGTGTATAAGTGACATGCACCCGAGTTAGGAATACAGAGCAGAGTGTTACTGGAGATGAGCACTTTGAGGTAAAACTTCTTGAATTGGAGTATGTCTTTCTGTTGGCCAAATCAGTGGAGTTCCTGGTTCATAGATAACATTTTATTTTGTTAAGGCATCAAGGCCACCTGGAATGAATATAGAGAAGTTGTCGGAGTAAGGAGAAATGAGACAAGGAAAGCCAAGGCCCATCTGGAATTAAATCTGGCCAAGGATATCAAGGACAACAGGAGGCTTCTCACTTGTGGTGCCACCCAAGGTTCTGTACTGGGCCCAGTATTGTTTAACTTGTTCATCACTGACTTGGATGAAGGGACAGATGCCTCCTTAGCAAATTTACTGACAACACAAAGATGTGATGACTGGCTGATACCCCAGAAGGCTGTGCAGCCCTTCAGAAGGACCTTGACAGGATGGGGAGATGGGCAGAGAACAACTGTCTAAAATTCAGCAAAGGCAAATGGAGGGTCCTTCACCTGGGGAGGAATAACCCCATGCACCAGTACAGGCTGGGGACTGCCCTGCTGGAAAAACAGCTCTGTGGAGAAGGACCTGGGAGTGCTGGTAGACAACAAGCTGTCCATGAGCCAGCAGTGAGCCCTTGTGGCCAAGAAGGCCAATGGTATCCTCAGGTGCATTGGGAAAAGCACTGACAGCAGGTCGAGGGAGGTGATCCTGCCCCTCTGCTCAGCCCTGGTCACATCTGGAGAGCAGTGTCCAGTTCTGGGCTCCTCAGCACAAGAAAGGCATGGAGCTCCTGGAGCAAGTCCAGTCGAGAGCAACAAAGGTGATATGGAGACTGGAACGTCTTTCTTATGAGGAAAGGCTAAGGCAGCTGTGCCTGCTCAGCCTTGAGAAGGGACATCTAAGACAGGACCTCATCAATGTCTATAAGTATGTGACAGGAGGATGTCAAGAGGATGGAACCAGGCTCTGCTTGGTGGTGCTGAGCAATAGAACAAGAGGCAACAGGAAGAAACTGATGCACAGAAGTTCCACTTGAATATGAGGATGAATTTCTTTGTTGTGTAGGGGACCGAGCACTGAAAAAGATTGCCCAGAGAGGCTGTCGAGCCTCTCTCACTGGAGATGTTAAAGAACCATCTGGACACAGTCCTGTACCATTTGCTCTGGGATGACCCTGCTTGAGCAGGAAGGTTGGACCAGATGACCCCCTGTTGTCCCTTCCAACCTGACCCATTTGGTGATTCTCTGATTCTGGGGCGATAACTGGTGAATGATCTCTCCCTGTCCTTTTCTCAATCCATGAGCCTTTTGTTATATTTTCTCTTCCCTGTCCAGCTAAGGAAGGTAAATGATAGAACAGTTTGGCAGGCATCTGCCAGGTAGCCAGGGTCAATCCATCACGAAATTTTATAGACGAAGATTGCGGAAAAAATTGGGAAAATTTCTCCATAATGTTCTGTGAGTCTGGCTCAGTCTAACAGAAGCCTATATAAATAGAAAAGATTGTTTCATTGAGTAAGAAATAGATTAGGATTTTTATGCTTTCCAGCTGGAAAGTGGAGATGGGCTAAGAAGAGCCTGATGGCCTTTCCACAATTCCTCTGGGGGATGCACAAAGTAATTAGTTGTTTGAGTAATTGCATAGCTGTTTGAGAGATATGGAACATGTGGAATTCAGGGGAAATTTAAAAGCAAATGAAGGCTAAAACTAGATTTACAAGGCCCTTGATGATAAAGGTTGAACAGATTTCTCCTTTTTATTTAAGGGATATAAAGGAAGGAGAATGTAGAGTGCCACACTAGGGCTATGCCACCATAGTTGGGGGCAGGCCTGTAGGGACCCTGCTGCCACCATGAGGGTAGCTCAGAAAAGCTACAAGTAAGGGCTTTCAGGAATAAATCACTTTTCCTGTTAGCAGTAGGGACTTTTTTAAAAAAGAACTGCAGGTTTTGAAGCTTTGGAAAATGAGAAACAGGACTTGCTTGAGAGACCAGAAGAAAAGATGGATGTTTACATAGCTTTTCTATCAGTGAGAAAGGGAACTGCTCCTGGGGCTGCAAAGATTGTTGAAGAATTTTATCTGAGATTCACTTATTCCCTTTCTGTGGTGTTTTCAAGGGCTTTCAAAGATGTCTTGAGTGAAAGAACAATAAGATCTTTACCATAAAAAGGCCTTTGCCTTGCTTTCTTTCTTGGTAAAAAACTAAGATTTAGAGAATACTAGAGATTAGAGACTTATTGTCTATTTGAAATAGATTACAAAATTTTGATTCTGTTTTAGCAAAGAGACTGGGAAATAAAATAGCAAGGCAATTATTACATCTCAGCTACTCTAATACCTTTAAAATGTAATGAAACTTACATTCTGCCTGTCAAACTGCCACTGCAAAACTCTTGACTTCCTCAATATTTACTACAGATCTAACTTGACATTCAACAGTTGTTCCTGCCTAGAAGGACACAGGGAGATTTTTTGCCAGAAATCAACTTCAGTAACAACATCTGATGCAGTTGCATCCATTGTCAATATCCTGATGGAAAAAGGTCACCTGTGCTGGAAGAAAAACAGTAGAAGGAAAATGTAGTATTGTGCTGCATTTCTGCAGTTCAAAATTGAGCAGTTTCATGTCCTTGGCTGCTGATCCATAAACCTGTAGGTCTCTAGTGGATGAAGAGTGCAGGTGCACTGTCAATCACTATCTATGGGGCCTATCTCACTATTGTCTGGCTTTACATGCAAACACTATCTTTTAATGAGATCTTAGCTATTAGAAATCCTTCCAGGATGTGCTAGGATTCCAGTTCTTCAGGTATTCAACCTTTTTGATTACTCTAGCCTCTATCAGCATATTGGATTTTTAGTGTTACATGGGAGAGCAGGGGAAAGGCAGGGCAAAGCTGTGTCCAAACCACTGCAGTCAGCCCCATGTCTCATCCACTTCTTTACTGTGTGTGAATTGACAACAGTGAGCTTTCTACTGCTTTCAGGCAGTCTGGATACTACGACATTAAATTTATTGCATCCCAAAATATTACGTGACCTTTGCTATAATGTAAAGCTGTACTAAAGTTGCACCAAGAAGTCCACAGTGATGCCCTATATCTAGGGCATACAACTGCCATACCTGCAGCTAATAGGAGACAACATTTTTGCTCAGACAGCTTGCTATTAAATAGACAAGACAGTTTCCTCATGCCTCAGTTAAGTGATTTTCTCTCACTTCTATTGGTTTGCCCAGGGTCAGTCCAGGCTTCTGTGAGAAGACCTAAATATTTAACCCAAATTTTGTTGAGATCTCATTTAGTACCTTAACCACAGTGACAGTTTTTTTTTTCTTTCAGAGAAAGTGTATTTGCTTTCCATTTTTCAGAGGCTGCTTTAAAGACAGGCTAAATTATTAAATGGAGTCACTAGTATTTGGAAAACAAACAGCTCAAGGACACACATATAGTAGCTCTCAACCTGCAGTGGCATGGGGGATATTTTTTGACTGATACTCTAAGTGCAGAATTAGCATAATCAGCAATCATTCCTCCAGAATCTCTGGACTCTGTGATGCTCTTGCTGTGAGTAGAATGTGCTCCAGCGTGTCTGCTCCACTCACTGAGAAAATGAGAGATTTGTAGGGACGGATTAATGATCTCCTGTTGGCCAGCTTCATTTGTGTAGGTAGCAGCAGGTAAGTTGAAGCTGAGGAAAAGTTCCAGTTCGTGTATTTGAATTTTAAAAGCAATGTCTGTCCTTCGAGTGTATGTTAGCACAATTCCCTCTGCAGTGTAGCAGAGTACTATTAATGAAATTACTGCTAGCTTTTTATGTTTTACTGCTGTTGACATTTTTGCAGCTGTTAGAGAAATTACTCAAGGCCTATAAGTTCTGGGTCATTTTTCATATATGAGACATTTTCTCCTCTGCATACTCAGTTCTGACTTTTATTTTTATTAATTTCTTATGTCACTGAGGATCACTGTAACATTTAATAGGAATTTTATAACTTGCACAGAGATAGGGTAATTATCTGAAACCACCTTCACCAACCTGACGCCTACTTAGAGCCAAATTAGACAGAGCCACTGACATCCTGCAGTGTGTAAACCCTCTTTTGTTCAAATTGTGTGGAGCATTTTCCATGTTGCTTCTAAAGTTTTAAATTTTTGGTTGCTTGAATTTGTATTACGAATCTAAAACCTGCAGTGTTTACTAGCAGTGGTAGAAATGGGACACACCATCAACTGCAAATAGTGGCATTTTGGATTTAGCTTTTTTGGGTTTTGACCTTCAGAGTGTTAACTGATCATTAAATACACAGTTTGTACTTCAAAATCTTCTTGAGATATTGTGGAAGCATCTGTTCTTGGGGAGTGTTGATGAGATTAGGTGACGCTTAAATATACACAGAAGAATATATTTAATAACCTTTAAATAACCTCAATATCTCTGTGTTTGAAAAATGGAATCCTGTGACTTAATCCTAATCAATCAAAACCTCATTTTTGTTGATTCAGCTTCCTCAGTGACTTGGCAAGATTTTTAAAACTGGCAGCACTTAGAGATTACAGTCCAGTTTGAAATGAACTGTAGTTTGATACTGCCTGACCATTTCTGCCCTATCCATATGGTATGTTCTACCTTTCAATAGTAATTATCATATAATTCCATATATGTCAGGTTAGAATAGTTAATAGAACTAAATGGCTCATTTCATTCTTTCCTTCATTTAATCGCCAAGGTTTATTATCCCCAGCAGAGAGATGGAGAGGGATGTCTGTTGCGAGAAATTGTCCATAGTGTTTTCAAATGAGATTGCATAGAGGTGTATAGATTTTTGTGTAATTACTCATCTACATTTTTCCTGCTAAACTTTATTACTCATGCTGCCTTTGATCTTGCTAACAGCATTGTTTCAAAGAATGAGACACACTTTAAAATGTTTGCTTTCTGAATCAATGCACATAGGCTTGATCAAATGAAAAAAGACTATTTTTGCCATTCATGCATTCTCTAAGTCAATTCAGGTTTGGTTCTGGCTATGCCAGTGCTACTAAAGTCCCTGCTCAGATACTGAGTCTTTTGGGTCCCTAGGTGGGTGGTGCAGGATGACTTACCTCCTAGTGCAACCTCCTCTTCAAAGAGCTGGTCATATCAATGTTACCTATCAGCTGGTCCAGGTCTCCTCTGTGGCCCTATGACTCAACAGGTCTTTAATGACTAAATAATTTTGTTTTGAAATACATAAAGATGGAGATATGACAGTTATAAGGTTTTTATGTAGAGGAGGGAGGAGCACATGCCTCATGTCTCAAAATGTAATAATGGCACATAGGTGTGTTTGAGCCTGGAAAGGTGCCTGGGACAGTCCTACGGGGTGTGGGACACGACAAACCTTTAATTACCTTATCACAGCAAGCTGCAGTCCTGCAGACTAGCGCAAACTATCCCTCAACCACACCTGGGTTTGTCTCAGAGGAAGTGTTGAGTGCAAAGAGAGCAGTGAGTGGCGGGTGAGTGTGTCTAAACCATCAGTCTGAGACCACATCGAATTATTATACATGCTAGATCCTAGTGTCTTAAGAAAAGAATGGCACCATAGTGGCTATTCAGATCCTAAGATGCTCCCTATCTGGAGCTTGGAGAACAAAAATAACACCTATTATTATAAGTAAAGTTTGGTGAATAATATTTTTTATTATAAGCTTATTGTAACTTCTCCAAACATTAATAATTTTGGCATAAGTTTTTCCATATTTTAAGCAGTTATTTTATTTTAATGCTTCGGTAAAAATGTTTCTGTCATTTAAAATGTAAATTACTTTAGGAGAAGAAAAACATTTTTCTTTTAAATATAGTATTACAATTTAGTTCTTTGAAGTGTTCTAGTGCCTTTGGGCTTAGGAGCAGGAGAACTACTTTGTCAGGGAGCTTTTCTTCCATGCTTATGAAAATACAGTTAGTTTGGAAAAAATTATTATACTCTGAAAAGCCACTGGTTCACATACAGTGAAGCATGCCATCAAGAAGCCTGCTGTTGAATCTTCTCTGTGCTCAGGTGCAGAGAAAGTTCACAGGTCTCACAGACCTTGATCCACGGATGAAGTACAACAGCTGAAACCATGACTTTGGTAATGGTGCAGCAGGGCTTGGCAGGGAGATAGCAGTTTCAGACCTTTCTGGTGACTGGCTAATAATTCTGGATTAATCACATTCAGATGGGGATGGTTGAGCAGAGTAGTATCTTCATAGATACTTGGTCTGTCCTTTCCTCCCCTTCCCATTCTCTGGTAGTTCTTCCACACAAAGAATAATTTACTTTCATCAGCTATGCTTTGCATCAGAAGCTCTTGGTTCAGATTGCCAGTTTAAAAGACCTGAAATAAAATCTATTCGTCTCCAAAGTCATCTTGAAATGAGGAATTATTTGTTTATTTAGAGGTAGATTTCCTTTTTTAAACATCCTTTTTCTTTATCTTTTATTTGAAGCTGAGATTAAATATACCCTTTTATTTCAGCCTTGGTATTTGTGTCATGCAGATAATCTATTAATTTTTCTCATCATATTTTTATATCTCCTTTTTTCATTGCATAACCTGGATGCTGAATGAAAAACAAAGCAGTAATAAAAGCAAATATGATTTGTTGTTGAGATGAAAGCTAAATAGCCTTTCTGGATTTGTCACCATTGTCTACATTGTTTTTTTAAGAATTTATATAAGTGCAAAGATAAACTGAAGCTGCAGACAGCTTGCTTCTGTCATTTCCCATTTTCAATATGTTTGCCTTTGTGGTTTTGGTGTGCCATTAATTAATTACTTTTAAAAGAAAATCAAATATCTGAAGCTGCACAGTGCCACACACACATAAATGCATTTAATTGTCAAAATAGCTGAATCTCCCAGGATGAGCTTTACTATTGCAATTTTCACACTTCAACAACAATTATGTAAGTAGCAGACTCTGTATCCAAATGTTACTTCATTTCCAGTGTTTGGATGAGTTTATAGCTAATAACTTCATTATCACTGACACTTTTTTATTTTTCAATGAAACCTGTGATACCTTACTGCCAATGTGAAAAAGTAGCCTTGTGAATAGGAATCTCAGTGGAAATCCAGTTGCTGATGTGGCCTTCTCATGCATTCTCAGACATACCATACTTTTAAAATATGATGATCTTTCTGTATTTGGAAGTGAAGACAGTATTTTACATGATTAATAATATCTACTATGAGCTGCTAAACAGCATATTTTCATAATGTGACAAGTAAGTATACTGTTAGCTTACATGAGCAGTGTAATCTCATTGTGGGAGATAAATGATGAGATGAACTGGTCCATGAATTGGAAATGTGGGTTACAGTTCCCTAGGTATAGACTATATTGTTAATGAAGCAATTTGTTCTGTGTCCACTTGCATTTCATTTGCTGCCATCAACAATTAAGAGATGTTGTAGTAAGGTCATTCCAGATTAAGACCTTGTCTTTGTGGAGATCTCATTAAAATAGAGAGATATTCTAATTTCTAGCCAAGATAATGTTAATTCAATGGGAGAATAAATACAGTGGAGGCAATTGGTGCAAGAGAAATTAATGTTAGAGGCATTGCTCTCTATTTACTAGAAGAAGTGATTCTTAAACAGAAAGACATTGTATTGAAAATACTAGCAGGGGCTGTTACTGTAGGAATTGGCTGGGTACCTTGGCCTGGTTAAGGAAGCGTGTCTTGTTGTCTGAGCTTCGCACAGATGTGCAGACCCATAAATAAATTGAACAGAAAATAAGATTTCTCCCTTTGCTGGCTGCCAGTATTACAGCTAAACTACAAAGAAAGTAATTTCTCCAACCATCATGCATTTATTTCCCAGTCATCCTCAGAAACTTGTAACACTGAAGAGCGTTGTAATTGACATTTCATTCTAATATATTGGCTGCCTTGCCTGAATTCTGGCTGGCTGATAAAGCCCAGGGAAATCCAGAGTCTCATCATGTCCTGAACAATTTCAGTCCAGCCCTGTGGCAATCTAAGTGCTTAACCAGCAAAATAAGAAAGACAATATTTGGGGATTCTGCTTTTCAAAATGCACAAGAGCATAGAAACGGAAATAATCAAGTAGTCCCTGTATGAGGCAATTATTTTTCAACTTGCAAAGCAGAATGAAGGAAAGTTTTAAAAGAATATACGTGTTAATTTAAATAAGTGCACAGGCATGAGTTTATCCTAACTATAACTTCATTGATGTTACATTTCAGAAAAATTTCATCTTAATATCACATTTTTTCAAGGAGAAAAAAAAAAAGCAATGATCTTGTCTACAGATTTTATATTACATCCCAGTTACTTGAAAGAAAATGTGATGCACGTGAACTCATCTTCAGGTCATACTTTCTGAAGAGATGTGAATAATTTTACACAGACTTAGTTATTGATCTCCCAGGTCCTCCAGAAATGAAGTGTCATGTCATGCAGCTTGTTCTTCTTTACTGTATCATCATGTTTTCATTCATATAGGCTTCTTTTCTTGAGAATGCATTACTTATATAATGAGCCTTACTTCTTCTGAGTTCTCTGAAAGAATGCTCATGTTTTTCAGCTTGCTTTTTTCTGCGTATGTGTATGCCCTTTGCATCAGAATTTCAAACAGAAGTTAGGTAATTATGCAATTATGCAGATGCAAATATTTCTGATGTATTTATTTGTATTTGATTTGTATAAATGCTGTGGGGTTTGGATTAATTTTCTTTTTCTTTCTTTTTTTCATTTTTTTTTTTTTAGTGTTACAGAATATCAAAATCTATGCCATCCTTGTCAGTAATGACATGATCACTGGTCAGCTGTTTCCCAGTCTGCAAAATGCCTTATTTGTATTTGGTTCCTAACAGTAGAATTTTCACATATTTGTGTTTTTATTGTTGAGTAAATAAAGAGGGATCATACAGTTATTTTGTTACTAAAAGAATAAACTCCTTGATCCAGAGTAACTCCCCAAATCTTACATTTCAATGCCTGGCTGGAAAGCATCCTGTTGTCTAGCTGTCAGGCAGATTACTGTGGGTCCAGGGCTTCTCATGGGTTATGCGGAGTTTGCTACTGAGCCAAGTATCCCAGAACTCCAGTGCCATGTCTTCCTGCTCATGCGCACAGCTCAGGAAAATAGGGTGGAAAGTTGGCTTTGCCTTGTCATTCTTCTATTAAGCCTCTGTGAATAAATGCCTGATAATAAAATAAAGGTGCTTCATGCTGTTCTCCAGCACGGAGGGCAAAACAGGCATAAACCTGCCTGTAAATATAACATGCAGCTTCTGCTCTCTCAGCAGGTTTGTTAAAGGTCTCTTACCCATCCTAACCCCTGAACTGCACCCAGGAACTGTTTGAAAGCATGCTAATTCATCAAGACCACAGCAAGGACAGGTTGTTCCAGGGAGCTGATAGCACAGACAGCCAAAATATCCCACCTGGGGAAAGTGTCCTCCAGATCTGGATAATCCGAGAGCACATGCTTAGCCCTGAAGCTTTAGGACTTTGATTCCCCTATGAAGTCACACTCAGAAATTTGTGCAGAAAAATGATTTTGGTTATTCTGAAATTACATGTTTTTCCCCCTGTGCATGATTTAAAAACGAAAAGTGTATTTTATCCAAAAAAAGCCAGATCTGCTATAGCCACTCTTAATTACTTGTGAGAACATGCGCTCTGTTTCTCAGTCCTGTAATTTTTGTGTCACCTTGACCTCGCATTTCCTTAAGGGACATATTATATCTACATTTTGTTAAAAGCTTAATGTGTGACAAACAGTTTCAGGGGAATACACTGCTGCTCTGCTACATTTGAGCTTCTCAGAGTTAACTGTCCTTGTGCGTGCCTTACCTTGTGCAACCCTGTTGGGAATCAGAACAGTTCAGCAAGGCAAAATGCCAGGTCCTGCACTTGGGTCCCAACAATTCCATGCAGTGCTTCAGGCTGAGGGAAGAGTGGCTGGAAAACTACCTGGAGGTGAAGGACCTGGGGGTCCTGGTCAACAGCAACTGAACATGAGCCAGTGTGCCCAGGTGGCCAAGAAGGCCAGTGGCATCCTTGCCTGTATCAAAACTAGTATGGCCAGCAGGACCAGGGAAGTGATCTTCAGGAAAGGGTTGCCAGCAGTGGAAGAACTTGCCCGGGGAAGTGGCTGAGGTAACATCCCTGGAGGTATGTAAAAGACATTTAGATGAGGCATGAGACATGGTTTAGCAGTTAATTTGGATGGCTGGACCCAATGATCCTAAACGTCTTTCCCAATGTAAATGACTCTCTGATTCCATGGCCCTCATTCTCTATCTGTTACGTTGTGATCTTTCATTTCTGTACTCTGGGCTACTGTATTACAGAGTTGAGAATATAAAAGTTTTGCAAAAATTATCTGGTGTATCAAATATAATCAGTTTCAGACCAATCGTGTTCCCTCCCAAGTTAAAAAAGCTGACAAAATTCACCATAAAAATCAGATTACTTTATTTTAAAATTTGCATATTCTAGGTATCACTAGTTATGCTCAGATTTAGTTTGTTCCCATTCACAAAGTTTGATTCTAGAAGTTCCCTTCCATACAATGTAATAATAAGGATTAATAATGAATAATAATATTAATAATATTGCATCAGATTGAAAGATATGTAAACCTTTATATATAGTCCTGAAATTGAAGCAGGATCAAAGAAAATAATTTGCTGCTACAGTAGGAAAGTGTCAACTTTCACACAAAAAGTCATTAACTTTTTTTCTCTGTTGAATTATAATTTTTTCACTTTCATACAACACTAAAGTAATAGATTTTCATTTTATCCAGAGTGCAAAAACATTGGCTGTGGAAAAAGCAACAGGGCTCAGATTAATAGGAGCTGACAAGCTGACCAAAGAGGAAGTGGCAGCATGGCTGGCACCATGGCTCAGTGGTTGTGACAGGCAATTAGTGAACAGAGCAGAACAGATGTAACAGGAGGCAGCAACAATTTACTGAAGTTTTAGCTTGCTCACTCTGTAGTGCAGAGAACTGATATTGTTTGCTAATACAAATAAATATTAATATGGTCTTGGGAGGGGAAGAGAGACTGTGCACAGTCATCGTACAGGGTTGAAAAAAACCACTACAAAACAACAACGACTCAACAACATGAGCTCTGGTAGACTTGAGGGAAAACAAAACAAAATTGTCTTTTGGGATTTTGAAGATGAGATTAAGATTCGTGCCTCATTACTGGGCTGTAATGAGCTTTGAAAAAATAGCATACTATAGAGAACTTCTAATAGCATGTTCATATTTCACAGCACTCAGAGAGGATGCACAATGTTCTTTTTATTTCTCCCCTGTTGTTCTGGAGCAGACTTACATTACTGCAACTCCTGGAGGTTGCTGCTGGTTGCTGTGCTGATATGGAGAGAGAAGATTACTATGTTCTTACCGAGATGGTCAGAGGAGAGAATAACAATCATGTGGGAGGTTTTTGTGATTACAAGTGTTGCATTGTATTTTCTTAAAACCCAGGCACAATACCTGTAACTTGCTTTTTAAGATTGTTTCTTAAAAGCACAGATCTCACAGTGTGCTAAATGAAATTATTTTACCTCTGGAAACTTAGGAGTTGTGGTTCTGGAAGAATCTGGATGGATGTCTTCAGTCTTAGAGGACAAAATTGTCGATATACACAGGGATTTTGAAACTGGATGAGTTATTGTTTTCTACTATACTAAGAATGGTTATGATTTTTCAAAAAGTAGCAATGAAATTAATATTGTTGTTAGGGGTAGAGAGTACAATATCTTCATTCTGTAAATTGAGATAAATTCTGTATGTTATGGGAGCATACATTTTATTTATGACTGGAAAAGAAAATGGTCAGTCTTTTGTGTACAGTCCACAGAATCACTATTTACATCTCATATTGACAATATCAACAACAGAGTGATTTTCACAGAATCACACAGGATCACAGAATGTCTGGGTTGGAAGAGACCTCCAAGATCATCGAGCCCAACCAATGCCCTAACACCTCAACTAGATCATCACATCGAGTGCCATATCCAGTCTTTTTTTAAACACATCCAGGGATGGTGACTCCACCACGTCCCCGGGCAGTCTGTTCCAGTACTTTATTATTCTTTCTGTGAAAATTTTTTTCCTAATATCCAATTTCCTCAATTTTTCTCCATTCCCACAAAAATAGAGCATTTATCTGCAAAGTATTACAAATTAGACCAATTGAATCCAGAAGTTTTACCTTTTGTGCTGAGTAAGAACAGGACCTTAAGTGAGTTTCGTACCTACAGGTGGACCTTGAGGATAATTTTTATGGTACTAGATCAAAAGTAGTCATATTTTTACTGTCATTGTTCTTCCCTCACTGAGGGACCATATTTTAAAATAATGAATACATGATTTGGTGCCATTCACCATGGTTATGACACTTTTATACTGCAAGGGCTCATGGAGGTGGAAAGTTGCCACCAGAGCCAAGACATCTCCTCTGTCTGTCTGTGGCTCCAGTTGGCTGCAGTGGAGATTTGATGATTTCTGGAAACTACTCACTGTTTCTGGTTTATTGTTCATGGAGGACAGCCTTTTTTATCCTCTTTTAACCCTTGATTTTAAATACTGGAGCTTGGGTGTAAATAATGCAAAATATGCTTAGCATGCATCCTGTTTATTGCACTTGTTTCCCTTAAATGTGGTGTCTCCTATGGAGGAAAAAGGTTAGGTCAAAACCAGACAGTACTGTTTAACTTAGCAGAAACAACCACATGTTAATACTTGAGAAAGATCTGATTTCCATATTGTTTTATTAAAGAAGATAAAATTCATTCATATAAACTAACCAGAAAATTTTCAGCTAAACTGGAAGAAGATTAAGCCCCAAAGGATTCCCTAAAAATTGGAAGAATCATATTAATTCATGTCAAGGTTTTCCATTTTGTTCTGCTTTCTTTACAAAAATGCGTGCACATATATGTAAGACATAAAAAGAAAGATAGGATTTGAGAGAATGACATCTTCTCTACTTAGCGAATAGCTAATTCATTTCACATTTGCAAGCTGAGAAAAGAATATGGAAGTGTGGGATATCCTAGCAAATGGTTTAATGAGAAACTGACAATGCCAGCATCAAAAAAATTTAAGGAAATGAGGAAAAATAGTATACGGAGACAGTTTTTTAAAAGGAGGCAAGATGACTAGTTAGTTGTAAGACCTATATTCAGGTTGCACAAAAGTCTACATTGTAAGGGATTTGTATCCTAATATTTTGAGAAGCTGAGGTTTCTTCAATGTAAAAAACGGGCCTTTTCATATTTTTCAAAGAAAACTTCAGCTGTGTAAGTGGCCTTTCTTTGTCCCTCAAAATTTGGCTAAGCCTTTCCCTCAGAGTTAATCTAAAGGACGGGAATTTTTGGTGCAGAAGATAACTGGATAAGAAAACAGAATTATGGCTGGAAAAAGAACTGTAAGGGAAGGCTTGAGCTTTTCAGACATTGTAAATTTATAACTGTAGATAGAAGCTGCTCTAATCTGCTTCTCTACAAAACTGTATGGTTTTGCATAGTTGGTTTAATTCTAGTACTGTTACTGAGTGGTGTTTACTTGTTGGGTCAGGTAGCACAGGTAGCAATGTTCTCTCTTCAATTCAAAGTTCAAGTTGTTATTGAAAGTTGAAGAGGCTTAGAAGGACAATAGATGAAGATATTGTTTTTTGCTTTCATGTAAGCCAATTCTTTGCCAGGAGTGGTCATAGCCCTATTTTCCCTGCCTAATTGCAGTTCTCATGTTCACTGTTTTCAAGTCTGTTCCTCCAATTAGTTTTGCTCTCTCCCACAAGCTTTGTCTCATTTCATTGCTAGGGCCACATTTCTCTGTCTTCTGAATTTTCTGCCTAGCTACATGCCCAGTTCTTTGAGGCCTATCACAATGAGTGTTTCCTTCTTTCTATTTCCAGCTATTGTCTTAAAGAACCCCTTCGCCTCCTAATAAAAAGACTTGGTCTTGTGACAACTTTCTGCCTGTGGCTGACTACAGAAGCCGCAAATGACTTACAGCATAACAGTGTTTGATGACTTGAATTGCACTGTAAAAGCAAGAGCAGCAGCAAGCAACAGCAGCTTGGCGCTTGAAATAGTGAGAATGGCAAATAAGAGTCATGGGGAGGATTCACAGAAGCGAATAATGAAACAAGGGAACTGGGTAGGGAAATCAATTCGTGGTGGGTAATCATCACCTAACATGAAGACAGAAAAGGATACTTGGCTTTTTGAGTCTGTAGGACAGAATAATAAGTGGCAGGATCAACTCTGGAATATTGTGCTGTTGTACAAACAGCTGACTAACTCACCTTAACAAAATTCTTACGCTAGAAACCTCAAGAGACTTTGATTGAGAAGACTAGACCTCTACTCCTCCTCTTTTCTCTTCATCCTCTCTTTTTCATCATGAAGCATTAGATAATTTTTTCCCTCACTCTTCTATTTTGTCATAGGAGGAGGGGGCCAATCACCCAGTTTCCCTTGGATACACGCCCTTCATGGTACTCAGCTGTGGTACATACATTGCTACAAACAAATCTCATGCCAACTGGTAAACAGACTAAACTGTTTTTCTTGCTCTACTTTCTTCCTAGCTACATGTTCAAGAACAGTTGCAGTTTTTGGAGTTTCTAATTCAATTCTGGTCCTCTGAGTCACAGTTTATTTTTCTAGAGACCAAAAACATGTATAAAAATGGCATCTGTATTTTTGGAAATAACCTGTTTTTAACTTAATGTATCAGAAGTATTACAAAAATCAGTGCTGTGGCCCGTGGTATTTCTTCAAGGTTAGACCAGAAGTCCTTTTTTGCTGTGCCAGAAACAAGTATTTTCAGAGGTCATAGACATCATAGACTCATCTAGAATTGCTGAGCTGGAAGATTTTTTTGTTATCTGTGAAAGACATTGAATTTATCATCTAGGATGTAGCTTGATAACACAGGAATAATATGATTTGTATTTATGAAAGTACTCTCAGAGTTGCCACCAGCTAGATTTTCCTTTTTCTCCAATGATTTTATAGTCTGCGATCATGGCAAGATCACTTGACACTAATTAAAAAAAAATTGAATAAATTAAAATACTGTGAAACAAAAGAACAAAAGGCATATGCTAAGATTTTCTAAAAAATATTTATATATATTTCAAGTCAAACCAGTTGTAGACTTGCATTGTGAAATGTGTCTATAGCATTTATAATGCAGCCAAGAGGTACTAAAGAATTGCAGTGCAGTAGCCCAGAAAAGAGGTGCAGGTTTTCTCATCTTAATTAAGAAAAAAGTGGTTTGAAAATCAAATCCTGTGTTAAAACCATATAATTAAGATTTAAAAGTCAGTGTTCATGAGATGCAAGTTTAGTTTCATTTGCTTGCTTTGTATATACTTTGTAATAATAGCCTTGTGATAGCTATCAGCTAATATTCACTAGTAGCTGATAGCCTGGAGTTCCCTTATGATAACAGGAGAATATATAGTTTTATTCTAAAGGACTGTAATTCCATATTTTGAGTGGAGAGGACTCTTAATAATTTAATTTTACATTGCTTTATTTGTGGCTGTAGATGTTATTTATAATAAAATATTAATTTTGTCAAATGCTCTTCTATAACACTAAATCTTACAGTTTCTGAAGGTCAAAATGTATGTGAGGAACTTGCAGATATCATAGATGGGGCAAAAAGGAATCGAAAAAGCAAAATCAAAGCACTTATCAAGTTTGTTCATTTAGATAAAGATGCTGCAGGGTTATTCCTTTAAAGTGTTCAACGTTTTTGATACCCTGACTCCTTTTCTTTTTTCGAGTAATTAGCATAGAGGTTTCCCAGCTCCCCAGCAGTATGTGTTGCCAAAAGTGTGAATGGCTATGGTCTAGTTTTAGCCAAATCTGCCAAAGAAAGACCAGCAGTGAGAATTACAGATAGAGCTGAGATGGAGAACTTGGGGTATATCCTCCTCTGGCTTCCGGTAAACAAATGCTTCCCCTCAAAGTTTGTACCTTCATGCAAGGAAAATTACCAGACCACAGCCCAGGCTTCTCAGTTTTTCAGCTATCAGACTCAAAATCTTATTACTGGCAAAAAGGACCTCTCAGAGCCTATACACATTCAGTCACAGAATTATTTATTTTGGAAAAGACCTTTAAGACCACAAAGCCCAACTGTTAACCCAGCACTGCCAAATCCACCACTAAACCCTGTCCCTAATGTCATACCTAGGCAGGAGTTGTCAGCAACCTGAGCACTTCTCTGGGAAGAGTTTCATTGAACTAATCTGTTTGGTTTGCACTGAGACATGAACCATCATCGAAGCTGGTCTTGGGCAGCACGTCCACTCTGTGAAGTCCTGCAACTGAATCAGGAGTGACAGCTGGGGGGCTGGTCTGCCACATTTTGACTGTGCTCCCAGAAATGTCCTACAAATTACAGAATTGCTGCCTGTTATGCACAGGAGCTTCTTACTCATACAGAAGGATATTGGTTTTATTGATTCACCCTTTTCCCCAGGTGCTGTTTTGCATGTACTCAACTCTCCCATGCAATGTCTCCTGATGTAATCCATCAAAGTTTGCTTAGGTGGGAGGCAGCACAGCCCCTTTACTTTCACAGTAAAGCTGTGGTCTGTTCAGATTGCTGGGAATTCTGAGTGGAAATTAGGTATGCCCACAGAAAAATATTATATGTTCCTGAAGTCTAAAAGTTCTTTCTTAGAGCATGTCTGTCATTGTTTGACACTGGACACAATGCCAGTGCCCCATGAAAATATATTTTTACTAATAATGGTTGTGAGATGTGATCAGGAACAGAGCAGAGCAGGCTCAGACTTAGAAATAAGAAAAAAAAAACTTTATTAAGCTACACTAAAGGAAAGAAACACACAGGAAACAGAATGAAAACTCTCCGAAACATTCCTCCTCCTCCCAACTTCCACCCTTCCCTTCAATCAGACAAAACCTTGGATTTCCTGATCAGTTAACAATACTCAAATAATCAAGTCTCAGTCCATCAAAGAAGAGAGGAGTCTCTCTTGTAAACCATAGTGTCCTTCCATGTCTGGTGCTCTCACCACCATCCATGGACCGAAACTGCCCTCAGGATTCAACAATGCTTTGCCAAGTACCACAGACTCCTTTTTTGGGACAACCGTCCCCCCCATTTTACAACCCCTGGGGCC
>WEIT01003348.1:3783-15312 GCA_013389985.1 Dryoscopus gambensis | reverse complement strand
CCATGGCCGGGAACCTCCCCCGCTCCGCTCCTCGGCCAGCACAGTCTCTCTCTCTCGGGGCGGGGCGGGGGGGCAGAAAACCATCTCCTCGTCTCTCCACCCTTCCATCCTGCAGAAGCTGGCTCAGTCCATTCCCTTCCACCTCTCTCTCTCTCTCTCTTCGGGCTCCGGCCTACCTCTCTCCTCAGGCCCCATGGCTTCAGGCCGCATGGCTGCCCCTCCCCCACCCAGGCCCAGGCCTTCAGGCTGGGTGGGGGAGGGCATCTGCTCCCTTCTACGGCCGGAACACAAAAGGAAGTTCCTCTGTGATTCTCTCCTTTATCTCCCTATGTTCTCAGAGGTGACAAATCTCTTCAGTGGTCATGCCAGGTGTCAATATTCAGTCTGACCACTGATTGGTTTGACTATAACTTCCTTAAAAAACTCACTTCCTTTCAAACCAGGACAATGTCCTTGAAAAATTGGAGCTCTGCTTTGGGGGACGAGACAGAGTACACCAGGGAAAGTTGCTTCTTAGAGACCTTCACCTGTATAAGGGCATGCTGGAGAGGTAGTGTTGGAAAGCTGCTGCACCCCTGTAGTTTCACCTGCAGTACGCAGTTTAAATTAAGTTATATATAATTAGATCAGATATGAAATGGTCTCTAGTACAAGCCCCAGCCATTTTAAAAGTGTAGGTAGTTTTCTGCCAATACATATTGCATTTTATTGCAATAGTTTTATTTTTCATAAATTTAAAAGAAAGAACACATCATAGTGATCATCTAAAAATACTTCCACTCATAGAATGAGCATCAAAGTTTATCTAGTAATTATAATGACATATAATTTATAGAAAATATCTTAGATTTAATTTAAATGTTCCAGATGCTGAAAAAGAGGCAGGGGTAGTGGCAATGGCTTAATAAAAAAAATGAATTATCAATTTAAAAGGTTCAGAATGTTTCTATGTACGAGGTGAATCCTGTAAAAACAAATCTCAGTAACTACTGTGTTATGAAAGTTGAAGGATATCTCATTTCGTTGGGTAGGCTCCAAGATCGGTGGCTGAAGGTGAGACACAACGATTGGAAAAGAAGGCAGGCTTAGAGCAAAGCTCTATTTGAAAAGAAGGACATCTGAAGAAGCTTGTTTCTTTCAAGATATCATATAAGTGCAGGTGTTCAGGTTCTTTGATGAAAGAGGAAACCACAGTTTCATGTTACCACTTAAGACATTAGGGTAACTCCTCTAGTGAAATTCAGATGCAGATATTTTTGCTGTATTTCTTGCTCGGTGGGAAGCTGCTCAGTCCAGGCTTGGAGTAAATCAAACCTTATTCTTGGATTTCCATTCTCTGTAAATCTGACATTAAGATGCAATTCACTTGCGGCAGATGCAGCACAGGCATCCCAGTTTGTGCTTTTCCTGCCACATCTACCTACCCCATTTTCCTTCTCAGTGCCCTCAGGAGTATCAAGGGTCCGTTGTCAGAGAGAGGGGATCACTGGAGGTCCTTTTCTTAAAAGCCTAGAACATGATATGTACCACCTGAAAACAGTTTGAATTCAGGTTAAAATAATTTTGCCCACAAAATGTGGATGAGTAGAGTCAGGTTTGAGAAATACTTCACACTTCAGCCAGCAGTTCATGTTGGGGAGTCCATATGCTTTAGTTTGAGCTATATAAACCTATCAAATAACTTCAGCCCACTAGATACTTGCTATTCCTGAAGTCTTCACAAGATATAGATTCCCTAAGTTTGTACTCATCTTCATCTGAGCTCAGCTCCATCTACTTAACACTTTAAGAAACCTCTGTTTAATAGCTGTCAATTGTTTTGAAATTCTGCTCATATGACAAAGCCTATGTTTAATTCACAGCAATCAATAGAGGTCTCTAAAAACTCTTTCCTGTGGAGGAGGATAAGCTTGCCAGGTCTCTCCCTTGGAGAGATATCCCTTGAATGGGCTGTGACAAGCTTATCTCCACTGTCCCCTGGAGGGATACCACTTGGAAGGAGCAGTCCTTGGTTAGGGTGAGATCCCACCATGCTTTGGTGCCCATGTAAATTCTTTGTAACCCATTGGTCTCTCCCCTTGGTACCACCCCCGCTTTCTCCCATAAAAACTACGGCTTCTGCCGGCTCAGGACAGAGTTGCCGTTCGTGGCTCCCTTTGCAGAGTGCAGGACAATAAAGGCTACCTCTGTGGAGCTGCCACACGATGCTCCTGTCTCTCTGTCCCTGGGTTACCTCGCAACGCCGAGCTGAGATCACTGAGCTGAAATCACAGCTAAGAGCTGATCGCTTGCAGCCACAGGCTGTCCCCTTGCTGAAGTGTCCCGGCGGCCGAAGGAGCGCCCGAAGACTCCTAGGAAGCTGTCCCTTGCGGGATGTCTCTCTGGGAAGGTCATGGCATTCTGGGTCAGACTAACAGATCCCCAACAGCTGCTGCAACACTTTCCTATGAACTTTTCTTCATTCTGATGGAAGGCTGTTTTGCTTTATCTAATCTACAGATTTTGTGTGTGTGCATGTGTGTGTGTGTGTGTGTGTGTGTGTGTGTGTCTTTTTCAGGCACTTTCTGAGGTAAGCTTGTCTGACAGGCTGCAGAGACAGACTTTCATGAGCATCTCCCAAATGGAAAAAGAGTTACAAATCAAATTGTAATTTATTTGTTCTTAATTTAGCTGTCAGAAAGAAATTATTTTAATTTGAAAATCATGTTAAATAGACATGCAGATCTTGGACTGGTAAGAGTATTAGACCCTATTGAGTCTGAAATTTTGAAAAACAAAATTGTTACACTCTACTGCTGTATGTTATTTTTCAAGGGATACTGTATCCAGCTAACTATTGTGTTCATTTTGCTTTATCAAAAATAAAAAATAGTCCACCAGACAAAAGAGCACTGTCATAGAAATACTAACAAACATGATGCTAATCTTTACACAGTGCATTTTACATTGAAAAAGCATCCCAGAACAGGAACGAACATGCAGACACATGCATACACATTTTTTTTGTGAATTAGGTCTAATGCGGTTTTGCCTGAAACCAGATTATAATTCAGATAAAAATTAGGTTTGTCTAGATGGAGGGCAGAGATGGAGAAAGGGACAATCCTGCAAAATTCTGGGCCTGTCTTTCCTAAATATCTGTATATATATTCTTCCAAATAAATTCTCTTTTTCACTTGATTATAGAGGAAGTCTAGGTAACTGTCTTTAAGCCAAATGCCTAAATTACAAATGACTGAACTTAGATAAGATGAACTCCACACCCAACTTTTTTTTATTTTCTTCTTCCTGAGAGCGTACACCTCAGAAAGTCAGAATGGCTGTACTGGTGCCCCAACAGTGGCCCACTGGCCATTGGCTTTGGAAGGGACCCTCTGGTCCAACCTCACTGCAGTGAGCAGGGACATCTTCAAGTATATCAGGTTTCTCAGGACCACATGCAATCTGACCTTGAATATTTCCAGGGATGAAGCAACCATCACCTGTCTGGGCAACCTGTTCCTGGGTTTTATCATCCTCATTGTAATAGACCTCTTTCTTCTATCTAATCTAAATCTATCCTTATTCAGTTTAAAGCGATTTCCCCTTTCCTATCACCACATGCCCATGTAAAAAGTCCATCTCCAACTTTCTTGTAGCCATCTTCAAGCACAGGAAGGCTGCTCTAAGCTGTCCCTGGATCCTTGTCTTCTCAAGTCTGAGCAACCCCAACTCTCTCAGCCTGCCTTTATAGGTGGGGTGCTTCAGCCCTCTGATCATCTTTGCTGGCCTCCTCTGGATTCACTCCATAAAAGGATGTATGATCAGGGAAATAACCTTGACATTCCCTGTACAGTCACACTCTTCAGTCATTTGGCGCTGAGTATAATTCCTGGCTTGGGGTCTGTGGGGTCCTACCACATTTTGATTTCAGATATTAAAATGTGAGTGATGTAATGTGATTGTTGTTCACCAGATAAAGATCGAGCATTCAGGATGCCAGTTTTCTCTGACTGTTGAAGATGCAAGGGCAGCTCAGGTAAATGAAAAACACTGTTTAAGACAGTGTTTACAGCAAAAATAAGGGTGTTTTTAGTTCAGGAAAGCTAAATCAAGATTGTGATCTCCATGTAAAATCTGAACAGAGACAAGCTAGTGTTAACCTTAGACCATCTAAGATAAACCTCAAGAAGGAAACACAAAGCTGACCTTCACTGGGTCACATCAAGGCATGGATATAGATGGCTATCTCATTGTTTGAGATAGACTCTTGTTTGTTTTAATCAAAACAATATAATTCTGTCCTTGATTTACCCTTACTTTGGTGGTACAATATGGCTACTTTTCCAGTTCAGAGGTGACATATTTTCTGTGCAAAACAGGATTATGCTATAGTTTTCTGCTGTGATCTTTATAGGAAAAGAGTGTCATCTTGGAAGGTCTGCTATTATGGAGCTGACACACACAGCTGAAACATAAGTTTACATTAAAAATTACTGTATATTTCCAGTTAGTCGCATCCTTTCCACAAGCTTCATTTCATGCTAATTTGTTCACAGGTTAACCAGCACATTTTAAAGCTTGCTGTTTCCTGATAGAAAGCAATGCTGTTGTTGCCAGGTACAAAGGTGCTTTGAAAGTTATATTGCCTCATTTCAGTGATTGAATAACGAGGTCAGAGTTACCTGAGGGAATGTGTTTTGCCTCTTTTTCTAGAGGTTACATTCCCCAATTATAAGAGCTCTGTCCTTCATTTAGAGAGACAGTGGTGGAATGAGATACTCTGCAGGATATTTATAACTGTCTATTCTCAGCCTGCTTCATTGTGGCTAGTAAGAAGGGTAACATATGGCGCTATAGAGAAACAAATTATTATTATTCTTTGATAACTTACTTAGGAACAGTTATTCTAGATGACTTGCATGACAGACTCTTAAAAACTGTACAAAATTATTGACATAAAAATGCAATAAAGGCATTTATTTTTTCACAGTTTTCAGCAAACTTAATATCCTTTAATGTGTTTTTAAACTTCAAGACATTTATCTAGTTTGCAAAAATCTCAAAGGTAGTCACTTTGATCTATATTCAGAGTAGTTGCTATTTATGACTAATTTACTGTGGACCAAAGTTCAGGAGAAGGCTGATTGTTTCAGACTACCATCTACCTAGGGCAATGAATTTGGAGCTCCAATATAGTCATTTAAGAGAAGTGGTCAAAGAAACTAAGTTAGGGAGCATTAGTGAAAATATTTCCCCTTTGTGGCATAACTTTATTAGAAAAAGAAAACCAGTCTTAGCTCAAAACCAACTCTCTTTATTTCCAGTTTTGTTAACAAATATTAGAATATTTCAGGTTTTTTTTTGACTGGAATATTATCCCCACTCTTCTAAGATGCTGTATTTATTTTAAAAAATTGCATTTGAACACAGGATATAGTATGTTTTACCATGCTATTTCACAGTAGCATGGTTCATAAGGAGAAAGGGAGAAGTTGACTGCCAATTCTGTAGGTTTGCAGACAAGAAAAGAAAAATGAAAACTTCTTAACTGCCGTGGAAGAGACTCTAATAGCTCCTTGGGTTGTAGGTTTAAGTTGTGATAGCATAGAGTCTGTAGTATTGCTCTGGGACTTGCTGTTGAACTGGGGGCTGAAATTCATGCTATGCTTTTTCAAGCATAATTACCTGGTCTTTAAGTAACTGCAGTGAATTTTGCCCCTGAGAAGGATCATTATCCTGAATGACTCCATTTGACTTTTGATCCGTGCTCAAACTAAGAAACAGCAAACAAGAAAAAGAAGTTAATTTCCTTGTCAGCATAAATTATGTTTCTTATATTTGTGGCTGGTTTAGTAGAAATACAGAGAGACAGACTAGCATACAATGTTTTCCTTTTCACAAACATGAAAGGCAAGAACCTACACATCACACTTCAAGAGGAAAGAACTACACATCTTCTAGTTAGCCAAAGGCAGAGATAATTCAGATTTTAAAAAGTACGTGTTGGCCTCCTGAGTAGGAGGAATCAGGTTGCTTTTTATGTATATATCACCACAATCAATGGATCTTCAGAGCTGTGCTCCAAATATTGGTCTAAGATAAAGAAACAGAATATTTTATTGCACGACCAGGACTGGGTAAATTTTTGCAGTAGCAAGGAGGGAATATGGCTAGGGCCTGGAGGTTATTCTATACCACCTCATGTCATTGCTGGAGGTGGGGGGGATGAGGAGTTTTTTCCCAGGGAGAAGAGGTCCCTTCTGAGTTGGCTCAGCATGGCGGAGGGACCAACCCAGGTATTGTTTCCATGTGAACCATTCGGCTCTTTCTTGTACCTTTTGTCATTTGTATAGTGGCCTTTACTGCTCATTTTCTTATCTCACTGCTGTTTCCAGTAAATTCTTCTTATCTCAACCTGTTATCTTTACTTTTTGTGCCTCCAATTCTCCTCTCCCGACCACTGCAGGGGAGAGGGAAGGAGAGAAGTGAGTGAGAGGAACATAGTCAGTGGGAGCTCTAAATTGGAAAATCCCATTCCTAAACCATGACATTTTATATAGAAGTACCATAATAATATAATTGAAATCTTTCGTTACAGAAAGAGAAAAAGCAATAATGGAATTAAATCTGTCGTGCACACACTTTAATTATTCAGCTTTTCCTGATGTAATGGTCATATTTCTCATGCTCCTATAGGTCTTAGGGTAGGTGGTTTCACTCTGGTGGTGGCAGTGGGAGGTGTTAGAGTGATTTATGAGCATCTGTAGTTCTTTGATTGGTGGAATATGACGTTCATGTTGACAATTTTTTTTTTGTCATCAGCCTTGGTTCCGTGTAGGGGTGGATTTTTTTTTTGTTTTACAATTTCACTAACATACTTTTATACGTTTTTCTTTTTCATTGTTTTGGAGACTTACATTTGAAAACTTCATCTGAGTTTGTTCTATATGGTGTCTTTCATGCACAGTAGATACCATTTCTTTGCTTTCTTTAGTACCTCTAAAACCAGTTTCATTTACTACCAGATCTATGTTTCTTTATCTGATTATTGATGAGTGATTTATACATGTGAAGTTTCCCATGGCAAGCATGTACCTTATCTATTATCAACTCATGCCTGTTCCTCCCTGTGAGAAGCCAATTCAGCCATTTTTAGTTTGTCTCAGCTGTGGTTGTTGGGATTTTCAGAGGCATGTGGGGGAGGGGGAACACGTGTTACTTGCAGGAAGCGGCCAGGAGTGGGGGAAGCCTCGTCTGTGGAGAGATTTTGCCTCTCAGCCAGTCAGGGCAGGGAAAACTTCCATGATTAGACTGCGAGCAGCCTCGCCCCCTGCCCTACACACATGTGTGCTTGCCAGTGGGGGGAGGGAGTGCCTGGATGGCCGCCAAAAATGCCTGCCAAAAACGGACCTGGAAGCCGAGCTGGAGGAGGAGTTTGGGAGCACATAAAGGCAGCTAGCTGCCACACCACGGGTGTTTTTGCTTTGGGTGGCTGGGAGGGGCAGTTTGGCCCCTTCTGCTCCCGCCTTCGCTCCCTCTTCCCTGTAGTCCTGTTTCCCCACCTGACCACCCGCCTGCTGGCTCGCCTTCGCACCTGTCCTGCCCAGCTGCCACTTTGCCCGGCGTCCTTGCCTGCACCCAGCTTCGCCCACTGTCACCACTTGGAAATCGGGCCCAGCTCGCCACGGAGACCATGCAAGCACACCGCGCTGCGCAACACGCACGGTCTGTCTGCCAAATCGATGCCCATAAATAGCCAGGGTTCCGTTGTAAATCTGTTCCCTGTCTTCTGTTCCTCCCCCGCTTCTCTTTTTTCCCTTCTTTTTTTAAATAAATGGTTTTCAGATACAATATTGCCATTGTTTGTGCTTGATTTTTCGTCAGAAAAATATATCAAAAGAATCCTTCCCGGCTCCATCTTTTTATAGTGGAATGGGACACTCTCTATACCACATTTCCTGTTTCCCTCTCCCAAGACTTCTGTTGTTGTGCCGGGCCTGCCTTTCTCTACATTAAATTGTGAGAGAGTTGTAAATCCCTCATTCTACATAAAATAATTCCTCAGTATTGCTATATGTATAAAATTATGAGTTTTAAACCACATGGAGTTAGACAAAAGTAAAACAAATTAGCTATGGACACCTGGTCAGTTAAAGAAATTGCTGTCAGCTAAATCAAGTCAGACAGAGAAGCGGGCAGCTGAAGAAAGTTTTAGACATATAATACCTTGCAAGCATCAGTCCTGAGGCCCTGCAAACTCAGTAGAAAGCTTTTAGTCTGTAACTGGCAGTGGCAGTCCCATGATAGAAGGCTCGTCAGTTTTGCCAGTCTCAGTAAAACAGCTGAAACCCTGTACTGGTGTTTATACTTAGCCAAGATCTAGGCATAGACCCCACCACCTCTCCGCCTTTAGTTCCACTGCTGCCTTCCTGCAGGAGCACCACTGAGCAGATGGCAGGCTGTGCTTCAGCCATTCCTTGGTGATTCTCTGGATAACCTCCCTGGGAACAAGCTACCTAAAGTGGTGGTCCCACAACTATCAACACCTCATTTACAGTGGTGTGAAGATGGGTGTTATGCAGTATGAATAAATAAAGTGCATTTCAATGAACCCAGGCTGGAAGTCACCGAAGACAGTTAATCGCCCACCCATGGGATAGGGAGGTAAAAACCTTTATATGAGATAAAAATATTAGAAGATCATTGACCCTTTTTAAACTCTAAACTATTTTAAATAATTGCATGCAAAACAGTATACTTAATGATTATTAAGTTTATGTATTTCAGCATTAAAATTTCAGGAAAAGTCACAGAGAGGATTATTCCAAAATTTTGCAAATGTGCAAACCAAAATTTTTTATGCCACCTCTTGATACATTCTTTATTTAGCACAGAGAAAGCAACTTCTATTAAATCAATCTTAGGGATATTTTTGTAGAAATGAAAAAAGGTGGTCTTCTTTCCTCTGCAGAGTGCAGGTTATGAAACATCTTTGCAATAGTTACCCCATCTTATCCTGAAAAATAGCAGAACTCTTGTCTTGAAATCTCCTTCCTCATAATATTTATAAAAATAATGGTAAGAATTCTAATAATAATGATGCTTTTAGCACAAGGTTATATTTTGGCAAAGGTATATGAAATGGAATGGAAAATTGGGTTTTAATGTAGATGTCACCAGGCAGTATAAACTTTAAAAGTTGCTGTATTCTTTCTTTCTAGCAAGTGTTGATATGTTTTGCATTCTAACAATATTAAAATCCTTTCTATGTCCTTTTCACAAGGAAGGAATAACAACATAAAAATAAAATAATTAAAAAGACAGAATACACATTTAAAATAAAATGTAATCTGTAATCTACTTGTTCCAGAGAAAACTCCATCTGCCATAGAATATTTTAGAACTTGCTCCACTGGAGCACATTATTCTTCCCCCCTTAGGCTGTCCAGTTACACTTAGGAAACTCAGCAGTTGGTATGATGAGTTCTTTTAGACTTTAGGCTATGAAAAATCATTTCTGATTAAATGGACTTGAGAAAAGAATTGTAGCTGATTATATTCTGAAGGTATGTCAAGAGGGACATATTTTCAACTCTTGTGTGTCCATGTGCTTTCTGGGTTGTTAAGGTATATACCTTATCACTGCCTCTTAAATAATTTTATCTTTGTCCTGTTTTGCTTAATGTATAAGTATTTTGAGGCATTATGATAACTATGATTATTCTATGTCTTCATTCTTTGAATCATGTCTAATTTGCATTCATAAATATAATTTTTTAACGTGATTGGTAATATATGCTGGCAAGCAGGTTTTAGGTTTTTTTTTAATTAATCAAAAAAGAAAGGAGAGCTGTACCTTAACAATTCTCCATTTTGTATAGCATGAAGCTGTAGGTGCTCCGCAAAATATCCCTCAATCAATAAGAAGAGAGGAAGTGGAACTAAAAGGTTAATGTGTTATCAAGGATAGAATTTCCTTGCAATGTATTAGATTATCTCTTTTCAACAGCCACAATCCTGACTAGCATATTATTGATATATGTATTAATACATTGTATTGCATTTCTATACTCAAATATAAGGGTTCAATTGGTCAAGTTTCTATCAAAAATGCTACATCTACTGACAGCCTTAATACCGGTGCAATCTTGGTTATTTTTGTTCCATTATGTAAGAAAGCTGCATAAATTTCCCCGAAATTTAAAACCAGGCTAGATATGTAACAAAGAAAGTATCTAAGCAATGGGCCCCAAGAGTCCTAATAATTGCTATCGTACCTTACAACAATATTAAAAGTAATTTGTCTATTCTTCCTCCATCATTACACTATTCCATGTCACAGCAGTATGTTGTACCAGGTTTGTTATATTTTTACAGTTGCTTGATGTTGAATATCAGATTAAAAACTATAACTTTAAAAATATTATTTCTTATGTCTTGCTGGGTGCCCTCACATATTTTTGTCATTCATACAGGAAACTCCTGGCAATTACAAAAGGATATGAGAGACTCTGTGTACCACAAAAGTTGACTTTCAGGTATTGCAGTCTAGTGTAACTTGTTCAATTTGTTTTTATATAATACTTTAGAGTCTTATTTTTATTTGACATTTTCCTACTATTTCTAAGGTTTGGAAATTATTTCTGAAGTTTGCAAATATCAGCATCTAGTCTTTCCAGGAAAACCATATAAGAGTCAAAACACATAAAATGTGTGGGAAATTTAATATGACACACTTCAAGATCCAAAGAAATAGAAAGAAACCAGAAAATGAAGAGAGTTGTGTTTTTTAAAGTACATACTTTTGAATTTAACTTTTGTTCTTTGTACACATCCTGCCTACGAATTCAAAATTCTTAAAAATCCTGAAGTTAATCGCCAGACACAGCATTTCAAAGGCATCCATAATATCTGTGAAACTCTTAGAGTAAAATTGTTACTAAGGGATACATATCTTACCTGAGAAATGTATCAATTTACGTGGTTGACAGCTATATATGTCCTTTTTGCATGCGTCAGTCTGCTTTTTGTGCTCCTCTTTGCTCAAAAAGAGGCAAAGATGGTGTTATGAGTGTCTATTTCTTAGGTGAATGGTAGGTGATGTAATAGTTCAGTTTCTCTCTCAGAGTTGCGAAACATAACTGGTAGTTGAGGGAACCAACAGCTGTGCTGAAAGTTTCACAGAGCTCGACTCGGGCACAATCACTGTGCACCTGTGAGAACTTGGTTTTTACACTTGGGAATTGTAACATCAACAAAAGCAAGAAGCATAAACAAGAGAAGGAGTGCGGACACCTTCAGAAGGGAGTAGAACTGACTAACAAAAATATGAGCTCATTATACACAGCCAATAATCTTGTATGGTAGTTAGCTAATAGCCGATGAACATGTAATGCAAATGCTAAAAAATAGTATAAAAGGGGCTATGTGTTATAATAAAAAAAACTTTCTTTGCATGGAGCATTTGGTGTGTGTCTGTGTTTGTCCTGACCGTCTCAACAGTGACAGGTAGTATACCCTCCACAAATTGTATGGATAGAGAAGGGG
>WEIT01003346.1:26190-61848 GCA_013389985.1 Dryoscopus gambensis | reverse complement strand
TTACTGTATTTAGTCTTGGGGATATTTGATGTAAAACATTAGCAAGAATGCCTTCAGGAAGAAGATAAATTAAGGATGCCAAGCTGTGGATAATGTTTGGAGTCAAAGCTATTTTGGATTCCTGTGTTCTTTATACTGTAAAATTGAAGGTTTTCTATCTATGTCTAGAAGGAGAATCACTGAGATGACTAGGGAAACTTTAGTCTTAACACTTGAAGAACTTCAGATGGTGCAAAGGCTAAGCATTAGATGAGGGAAAATTTATAATATTGAATTAAATACTATCTGAGGCATCTAAAGTGCTGGGCTGGGTCTAAAACGTAGCTGATGTGTGTCTAAATTTCCTTGCTGAAGGATGGATTTATTAATATTTATCTCAGGGCAATGTTGGGCAGAGAAATGTGTCAAGTGCTCAATTATTACAATAATAACTGTACCATATATGGACTTGGAGAGGAAGAAAAGTGTTTTAAATGGTTTGTAAAATTTGGCAGAGAACAAATCTAATGAATGTTTCTAGGTGATCACTGGATTACTAAGTTTTCCTTAACCAAAGTTTCTGTGCAAAATGCCTGTATCTCCCTATGATGTGTGAATCCAGTTTAATTAAACATGAAAGAACTAAACATCCTAGATTTTTTCCCCTAATGTTTTATCTCAGGATTGTCTCCATCAGTAGCCTTGTCCTCAGGAAGTGTAAAGTTTCCTGCTATGATTGTTTGACTGCTGCCAATTATCAGATCTGCTTTTGGCAGCTTTCCCTCCCAACCTGCTGATTAGCTAATGTGTGGTTACTAATACAATATGGGAAACTGGTGTAAATGAAGAAGCAAAAGATTTATTAATTTCATGTGCTAATTACTGTTTGTAATATAATTATCAATACTGCGAAAATAAATCCTGGCTTAAGAAATGACCNCAGAAGAGAGATCATTAGAGCTTGGAGTCTACCTATCTGTAGAACACAGGCTAGAGAATACCATCCAGGTACCCTGTATGTGAGTTAATAGAAAACAGGATCCAGATCCTGCACTGGATGTACAGCAGTTTTACTCCAGTAAGATGGAATAATGGTGATTTATACCAGCTGAGAAATTGGCAGTAGACTTAAATGACAATGGATTCTTTTTGCATAAACCTAAATGAAAATGGTCACTTATATTTTAATAGCTGTGCTGAAAGAGCCTTGCTGGGAGTGAGTTTTTGAAAAGTATTTTAAGCTTTAGGAGATAATGAGGGCTTTTCCAAACCTTTATGGAATGATTGTGTTCCCTGTTGTAATTTAAACTTGTCCCTTCAGTGAAGACAAGACATAAATTTAGCAGAAAAAAAATTTCCCTTTAAATTGAAACCTGTGCCAAGGTTCTTATTTGTAATTAAATCATGCACTAGGATTTTAGTGGGGGAAGGAAGAACAAAATAAGATAATAAAAAGCTGAATATTCTCAGAGCCAGGACGAACTTGAACTCAAATATTCAAAGATTAAAAGTCTCAAGAGCTAAAAAGTAGTCTGTGATTTCTTTCATTAGATTGTACATTTGGCAAAACAAGATGTCTCATTACTCTTTTGTAGCCATCTGCATGTGTGTGTGTATGATGTTATTACATTTATAGCAGACACAGTCTTATCATTTAGGTACAGACAGAATCCTACCTGCTCAGAGCTACAGGGTTTAAGAATGCATTCAGACAATATTGACATAGACAATGCCATAACATCCTGCAATCTGCACAGAAACTGAGACTTTGTGCACACCAAAGCTGAAGAAAAGAACTTCCTTCCTGCTTCCCTAAAATGAGGGTTTTTAAAGGAAAATACCAGTGTGGGGAGAATATCCTTCAGATTTCCAACAAATTTCTGTCAGTTCTATCTCAGGAGGAGGCGGTGAAGGCTTTTGTGTTTAGTGATACAGAAATCTGTGACTATCATATAAACATGTAGAATATTTAGAAAGAAAGACAACTTCTTTTTAGAGTAGCTGCTTGTGTGGACAGTAAGCAGAGAGAATCTTGTCTCATAATATTCCCATTCTCATTGATAATAAATCAGCTGCTGGTTTGGCTGATGAACAGTTTGAGGTGCTTTATATTTGCTGAAGAAAACCTAAACAGAATACACATTTTAATACATTTCCCATACTTTTTCCCCTTAGTGTTTTTCTTCTTCAGAGATGGAAGTCTGCTTCAACATGTCACAGTATATTTTGATGGCACTGTCATGTGGAGAATAAAGCTGATAATTTACTGCACAGGTTAACATCAGAAGACCTGGTCTGAAGCTTACAAATCGACCCAAACTTTCTCTCTCTTTTTCTTTACTTTAAGCAGGACTAGAAGAGCCAATCCCTCCTTGAAAAACAGTGTTCCTTTATGTCCCTTACCCAGAGGGATTCAAGTGTTCCCCATCCTTTAGAATCATCATGTAACTCCATCCTACCACTAAGTATTTGGTAACATCACACTTGCCTACAAAGTTTGTAGCAACATCACATCCTTCAGCCTGTTGCAGACATCTGTCTTAGGAGGAACATGCAGCTGCTGAACTATCTTCCCACTATGTCTAGACCCAAAGTTCATTCAGCAGTCCGTAAAAAAACTGAGAAAAAATAACTGATTTTCTGTTTTATGCAGCCAGGCAAGACCAAAGATCTATTAATGCTATCTTGAATACTCTGACTTTATGAACATCAGACCGTTAGCTTATGTTAGATACTACTGTAAAATGGATTCTCAGAGGTGAAACACTTTGAAGAGTGGCTTGTGAAGGAGAACAGCCCTTGGCAGCACTGTATCAAGTTTGGTGATGTACTGCAGCATGTAGAGGCCACTGCTCCTTCTCATCCTGCCTCATTATTGTGTCTCCTGCCCAAAGGTGTGTGTAGAGTGGGCCAGCATATTTGCACTGTCATGCAAGGAGAGACAAGACAAAACATGAGTGCCTTGCAGAAGCCAGGCAAGAGAGGCTCTCACTGAAGTCTGAACTGCATAATGTGTAATTGTATATTACTCTTTATGACCCTGTGTTTATTGCTTGGTTCAGTCCTACAGTTCTCAGACCACTACACTGACTTCCAGAAATCTTTAAAAATATTGTTTTCCAAAAGTTGAAGTTAGGCTATTTTCATATAAAAAATAGCTGGGATTTAAGGTCTTGTCAAATTAAGTTCAGCCTCAGTAAATGACATGAAATCTGTACAGTACAGCCTCACCAGTGAATAAAAAGGCTTATTCAAACTAGTCATGTATAAATATCAGTAATATAAAATTCTGACAATTGTTAGAGAATTGCATTCACGGAAGCTTTGCACTTTCAGCCTGGTGATAAAACATCAATCTGTATATAGTTCCATATTGTCATTTGCTTGTGGAGTACTTCCTTCCCTCAATAAAATTAAAATTTAAAAGACTTTCACTTTTGGATAAAATAGCATCATTGAAGAGAAATTCTCCCTGGCAAATTAATAGATAAGGTCTGCCATGCTAACTCAAAAAAGCAAGCAAAAGGTACAAATTGAATCTCTTTATCACAGCTGAGTCATTTTTCTAAACTGGGGAAGAAATATGGGATGGAATATATAGGACAGATTCTCTTAGAGAAAGTGCTTTTAAACTTTATAAGATCCATAACTAATATTGGGAATGGTTATAAATGACAGTCTTCTCTTTTAAAGATTATGTTGCATTTATTACATTCTACCGGGACTTTATGGAGACTCTCAAGGAATTAAAGTTATATTTATGATAAAAATATGGAGCTCCTTCTAAATAGCATTTTCATCATATTAACTGTTGCCTAGATAACAGGCATATCTCCTCGAGCACCTCTATTCTGGTTTGGCACTACAGCTTGCAAATTAATACAGTCATTATAAGACAGAAAAGCTATATCACTTAACAATTTCATTATTGTTCAAGTCGAAATCCATATTTTTTCAGTTTTCCCTAGGGTTACAAACTGGATAGGGAAACGTTATGATTTTTCAGAATAATCTCTCAAGACTCACTCTCTTTGGTGTTAAGAGGAGCCGTTAATCATATTACAATAATTTTCATATTAATAGGTCTCATGTAAAGACAGAGTTAATGCTCTCCTGCATTCAATCCTCCAACATAGTTTTTTAATATATATATATATGCTTTTTAAAATATATATAGATATATATATCTATAAACACATATATATATACACTTAAATCTGCTTGGGACTAGATTAGCACAAAAGATATCACGTCCCACTCAGTATACGAATTGGGGTCAAATCAACAGCAAACCCTTAAATTTTTAATCAAAATGGCAATCTGTCATCCCTAAGAGAGTTAAGTAACGTTTAAGTGAATAACATGAATATGTTTTAATGGAAAATACATGGGAGAACTTACTGCAGCACACAGAAAACATTCCGTGGATTATCTAGAAGATACTTTAGTCCTTACATGAGAAGCTGTGATGCTAGCATGCATATCCACTCTGAATTAAAAATCATCTTTAGACCTGAATTTTTCTCTTTGAGGAATCAATACACCCTTTCTTTTTGTGATCTTCTCAGATACTATAATTTTCTGAAAGCCTCTCATATAATGTTGTACATTTAATAATGTAATGTTAACTTAAACTCAGAGCATTTTCTGATATTTTTCCTTTTTTTCAATCTGCTGACCTGAGTAATGTGGTCTGCTCAGAAGCAGTTGAGTGTGAATTTAAGAAGCTGTCCAAGGGATCAGGTGTTCACCTAATTTTGAGCAGTCTGCATGTGAAACACAGGTGGGTCAGGTCTGCAGAGACATGAGAGTGACCAAGCTCTGCTCCGGCTCTGCCCCTGCTCTGCCCTGGCTCGCTGGGAAGCCGCTCCATGTGGGAGCCTGAGCACTGTGCTGGTGTCGCGGATAATGAGCCCACGGAGAGCAGAATTGAGACCTGGAACACGCTGCTGACTTAATGTGGCAGTTTGGCTCCTGAAGCCGGTCAGCTTAGCCCAGGAAGGAGCCTGCTGCCTCTTCCTCGTCAGAGTGGGAAGATGCTCCCTTGGTAAACCTTCACTTGCTGTCAGCATCCGCTGTCCTTTTGCTAAACCCTTTTACTGTAATGATGCCATCTCTCTCAGTGTCCTTCATTATTCTCCTCTCTGTCTTTCCCAGGGGGTCTGATTAAAATCAGTGGAAAGCTGTCTTGGATTTTACTGGCTTTGGTACTCTGGCTCTGCTCCTTAATTTGCCTTTCTTTTCTGTTTTTAACTGCTTTCTGTTTAGGCTCACTTCTACTGTGTTCTAAACATCCATCATCTTTCTCCACTTTTGTGTTTTTGTACTTTTATTCCTATTCCTGACCTGCTCGACAACTGTTAAATTACTTAGGCAGTGAGTAAAATGCAGATTAAACAAGTGCTTTCAGCTTTGAGCTAAAATGTGTTGAGAGGACTCACAAGAGGCCTAGAGGAGACATGGGAGAGTGGTATCATTTTGGGACAAGAAAAGCTAGAAAAGTGACTCTCATCAGACCTGAGGTCTCACCATGATTCTGTGGCAGCACTCCTGGCTGCCTTAATGAGGTCATGAATCCACTAGCAGTGTGTAGAAACAGTTTTAATTGGTGATAATTTTAACACTTGTTTAACAAAATTTAAGGCAGCTGAAATGGGATTCTATCCCCACTATACTGGTGTAAATCAAAAGTAATCTTATTCAAACTTATGTTCTTCTAGAATAGCAGCACTTCAACAGAAATCAGATTTTAAAGCACTCCTGAATTTCAGATATTATACTATATTTCCATTTATAACCTGACATAATTCCCACACAGCATATGGTATTAATCTGGTGTAAACACCATGTTATGATGATACTCAAACACATACAGCTGACATGAAAATGTCTTCAACTACAATATTTCCAAAAGCAATTATGTCTATATGGTTGGTAGTTAGTTAGCTTGTGTGAAGCTTTATTTCTTATTCATACATACACCAAGGTTCACAGGATGAAAATTTATATATATAGAAAAGGAGATATTTTCACTGTTTGCAGAAAAGTAAGGAAAAAAAATCATTATAGTCTACTTATTTTGGCCTGTTCGGCTTTTGTAAGGAAATCTCATCTTCATGTGAACACAGGATTTTTATAGTGTTGGAATTTCCTTTTGTTTGCATTAGAGGGTACATATATAGATGACTGCAAGGAATACAGTGGCACAAGGTGAAACTGATTATATTTTTGTCAGAGAAAATGAATTCCAAAATAAATATTTAGTGAAATTTTGCAATTCTCAGCGAAGAATGAGAATGATGTGTGAATGCCCCAGACATCAATTTCTGCTGGTAACCAAGCATTTTTCAATGTTCTCTGATGAGAGGGGTGGGAGACCAGCACCCCTTGGCCAGGTAGAAGCCTGTGTGAAATCCTCAAAAAAATTGCCTAAGACTGGAGTTGAGCCAATCATTTTGACAGGAGATTGTTGAGTTTCCCTCCCCCCATTCCCCTGGGGGGAGGGGGGGGAGGCTCGGGTAGATTTAAGATCTGGGACGGGGTCTCCCTGCCCCTGCCTCTGCCCTGGTCACATGGAGCCCAGGGCTGCATTTGGTTGGTGGGTTTGTGTCCCCCTGCGAGGGGAACTGGGGAATTTGTCTCATGACTGAGTCAGTCTGTGTGCAGAGTCCGGTCTGTGTGCTGGCTCCAGGCCATGTGGCCACGAAATAAAATCTGCTGAAAATAGCAACAAAACGAGACCTCTTGATTTCTTCGACATATTAAGCTGTTCCCAGAAGGGGTGCAGAACCGCACCGCAACAGGAGATAAAGAAAAGCATGTCTTTTGGAAAGTAAATGCTTAAGGATGGTAAAATTTTTGCTTGAACACTTGCCAGTAGGGCCAGATTCACAGGTAGTGTAACTTTTCTAGTGCTGTCTCACCCATTTTAGATAAATTCATTTATTAGGATGAAGTGTAGCTTTTTCAGATAGCTTCTAGCTCCACCTGCTACCTAGAGTTTTAAAATTTTTAGCCTTTCCTAGTCCTTTTTTTTTCTTCCTGAGGATCCTTTCTTATATACATTCCTAAGACAAAGAAAATAAGGCAACCTCAGTATCACATTCTCATAACGGAAAGGAACTGCAAGAAGCTGCTTAACAACCAGCTCTGCACTCGTTAGCTTCAGTATAAATCTGCAATGACTTTATTTTTATTACTTCATACTGGCACTACAGTGAATAACAGTACGTTAGGCTGTTGATGGCATTGTAAAATGAGCATTTCCAGCTCATCCCCATTATCCAACACAATATCTTAGTTTTAAAAGAGACAGCTAAAAAATTTGCAATGGGACAAGAATAAATCTGGAATAACTCCACTGAAAATTTACACCAGTGTGACCAAGAACTGAATTTAATTCACTTTGTTGAATTCCTTTTAGTGGTTTCTGCACGTTCAAGCATCCACCAGAGATTAGATGGGAGGCAGCAGACTCGCCGTTATCTGCGATCCAAGCAGGACACCCGGGGTGAAAGGGTAACGCATTATCACACTGCGCCACCTGGCCCATCCAACACAATTTGAGCAACCATAATTGTATTGATTACTTCTTGTGCTCATGACTAATGACCTCTAGCTGCAACCTTGCATTTTCTAAATCTTTTATATTCTGATTTAATAATAAGATTTGATTAAAAATTGCCATTAGCCAATGCCAATGATTAGTCAGCAAGACTCAATGCCGCCAAGTTCCAATGAGTTTCATTATTCTGGAATTAAAAAGCAAAGAGAACTTCTCTGGGTTAATGATTCTGTCTCAATCAGGAATGAAAGAAAACAGTTCTAGTATACAAATGCAGCGAAATATGTGGCTATTACTAATAGCCACATTTTACAGAGAAGTGTTTGAAGAATTAAAGGGACTTTGTCACAGATGGTGCGGACAGTTTGCTTTTACTTTTTATATTTGATGGGAAAGCCAGTGTCAGTTGGAGTGTGAGGGGGCATTTTCCTAAGGAAAGATATTTCCTTTGGTGCAACGAGAACATGGGGCTTATTCAATTTCTCCGTGAGTACCCCTGCCACAATAAAACAAGGCAAAGTGTATGTTGGCAAAAATGAATTGTGATAGCTTTAGAAAATGACAAGAGGTTTGTCCAGGTTATTTACCTCTTGAGAATATATTTAACTATGTGGGTTTTTTTGAATTTTTTTAAAAATATGACTTATTATTTAAACAAAAGAACATACTGTCACATCTTTCACAGAAAATAAAAAAAGTATTCCATCTTCTTTCAAGAAGGTAAGATATTTAAACACATACTAATTCTTAGACATGTAGCTAAATCCTGCTGAAAACTGTTAGGCTAAGGAGGGACTTAAGCTTACATCTAAGAGCTCTGCTGGATCTGGATTGTGGTATTTCTGTATTTGGGGTGCACTAGTGTAGATGCTCTGTGGGGTAAACATCTGCTATGGGATGTGATGTTCCCTCTGATCCCATTGAAGCTAATTGAGGACTGGGTGATGTTGAAGTCAATGAGAGCTGAGAGCACTCAGCACCTTTCAGGTTCAGGTCTCTAAATAATAGAAGACTCTTGGGACACTGTAAAAGCATTTCCTGCCTGTCACACAGGAGCAGGAAAGCTGTCCTGTCTCACTTTCATCCTCCAGAAAACATGCTGTGTGCCAAATGTGAGTCCCATAAGATTTTTAAGGTATTTGAATAAAGAAATACCTTTTTAAAATACTGCACACATAAAATCTTGTATTGGTTTGCATGGCAAGATTTTGGTAGAGGGAGAAGCTACAGGAGTGGCTTCTGTGAAAAGCTGCCAGAAGCTTCCCCATGTCTGGCAGAGCCAATGACAACTGTCTCCAAGACAGACCAACTGCTGGCCAAGGCTGAGCTCACCAGTGATGATGGTGGAGCCTCAGGGATGACATGGTCAAGAAGTGGGACAAAACCCTACCAAACTGGGGTGCAACAGCTGCTGGAGGAAGGAGTGAGAATATGTGACAGGAGCAACCCAACATACCCCAAGGTCAGTGCAAAGGAGAGAGGGGAAGCCCTCGGTGTCAGAGCTGAGTGAGACAGGCTGTGCCCCTACAGCCTGTGGAGGTTTGTGATGGAGCACAGATCCGCCTGCAGCCTATGGAGAAGAAGGGGATGCCTGAAGGAGAGTGTGAACCCATGGGAAGCCTGCGCTGGAGCAGACTCCACCAGCAGCTGTGTCCCTGTGGACAGAGGAGTCCATGTTGGAGCAGGTTTGCTGGGAGGACTTGGGACCCTGTGGGGATACAGTCTGGAGCAGCCTGTTCCTGTAGGACTACATCCTGTGTAAGGGACCAACGTTGGAACAGTTCATAAAGAACTGTAGCCCATGGGAAGGACTCACGTTGGAGAACAGTGTAGGAACTGTCTCCTGTGGGGTGAACCTCATGCTAGAGCAGTGGAAGAGCATGAGGAGTCCTCCTGCTGAGGAGGAAGGAGCAGAAAGGACACCATGTGATGAAGTGACCACAGCCCCATTCCCCCTCCCCCTACACTTTTGGGATGGAGGAGGGAGGAAAATGAGGAGTGCAGCTGATCCTGGGAAAAAGGGAGGGTTGAGGAGAAGGTGTTTTAAGATATGGGTTTATTTGTCTGTGGTTTGATTTGTAATAAATTAAACTAATTTCCCCAAGTGAAGTCTGTTTTGTCAATGACAGTCACTGGTAAGTGACCTCTCCCTGCCCTTATCTCGACCCATGAGCCTTTCATTATACTTTCTCTCCCCTGCCTATCTGAGGAGGGCAGTGATAAAGCAGCTTTGGTGGGCACCTGGTGCCCAGCCAGGGTCAATCCACCACAAATCTTTTGTCACCTTCAGGAATACAATTTTTAAACATTCTTTGTTAATAAAGTTTGCTTTTGGCAACTGTTGTTTTCCCAGCTTATTATAAGTTCCTTTAAAATGTTTCCATTAATTAAGGCTGCTTTTATGGGCTACATCCATTTAGTAAAATTGCAGAAAGAAGTGCTGCCGACACATCTGCCATTGACTTCTGTTTGCCTGAGCATTTTATACCCCTGCGAATAGCACAGTGGGGAGAGAAAGCCTGCGAAAGAGAATGATAGAAAGCGGTGAATTCTGTCCAGCAAAACATGGAGGTCAGGAGAGACTCAGTTGATTACATATTCACGTTTTCCAGGATTTCATGAGGAGAGTGGAAAGTTGGTTAAACTCTGGTTACAACAGAATAGCTCTCTTAAAACATACTAACTGAAATACTTCGGAAATAAAAATGCATAAAATGTGAGTTTGAATATATGAGATTGTGTTTTGTGGGATCAGACAGGAAGGAGGTTGATCTGATCATCTCTGTATTAACTTGCTGAGGTTTTTATACACCCTCAGCTGACAGCATTACTAGCCAGATTATAATTATAATTACCTTGGCTTCATCTCCGTGTTTATCTGCCATGACACCCACCCAGCCACCTGCCTGCTATTAATTCATTCAACACTAACTTCATCTTTTTTCCTTTTATCTTGTTTTTTTCCTGTTATCCTTACTTTAAAAAATGTGTCCATTATTAGAAACAAACGAACACAATATTTGTTTGTCCATGACATCATGTATTCCTTTGTTTAAAAAAAAGAGAAAAAAACCAACGCAGAATTCTTCAGATTATAAAAATAACCTGTTTGTATTTTATAGTGAAAACTGGAAAGATCTGGCATTTGACTCAAAAACTCGGAACAGCTGATAATCTTCTTTAAATTGAATCTTTTTTTTTTTATCCATAATACTGCCAGATATTCAAATAAGAGGAAATTCGTGACAAAGGGCAATAAGCACGATACACAGTAGGCTTGTAGGATTGCACTGTGGGTACAGTTCTGTATGAGTGCTGGATATTTGTTGCTGTTTTTTCTCCTGAGGTGCTGAAGTTTTTTATTTGTTCTGACAGAATATTGAATGTCGTCTCAGAATATTGAACTCTCCTGTAAAATGATGCTTAAAGAAAAATAGAAAACCAGGAAAAACCTGAAAGAACAGCCAAGCCCAAAGTGCTTAAATCTTGGAAAGACTTAACACTGTGTTCTGCTAGGCTGTTTATGGGACCAAAAGCACTTCTCCTCAGTATGCCAGGAACTGTGAACTGGTGCTGTTGTGTAGATGTCCTTTTGGATGTTTGGTGAGTGGTAGATTGAAGAACACACTGTAATGTGTCAGAGGAAGCTAATTACAGTAATGGCTTGGGGTCAGGTAAATGTTTCACTATTTATCTGACCCAACCACTGTTTATTATACTCTCTGTGTCAACACATTTTTACAGAGTGAAAATTAGCAACTAATTAATTTAATTTCAGGAGTTAATGCCACTGTAAAGAAAAAGAAAGTAAGGTTTATATTGAATAGTGATGTTTCTAGAAGAGAGCATTATAAACATTGAAGTGAAGGGTTTTAAAAGCAGCTTTGAACTGAATAATGTAAAGGTCTGATTCTGTAATCATTCATCAAGCATCAGCTCATCAAACTGCGTTTAAGTATCTGGTCATGTCTTGTTCAAATCAAAAGCACCTGTTTAAATGCTTTCTGCACTGGGGTCTTAAACCCTGCTCATTTCTGACTTTGCTGAGTCTGCTTCCCTGGCGAAATGTGTCAGGGTGAAGGCCTAATTGCCCGTATTCCTCTCTCATCTGTTGATGCTCCTTTTTCCAGTGGCATTTCTGCTCTCTGTCAGTTAAAAGTTTGGAAATGTCAGTATCTAAGACACTACTCAGACCTCTGTACAGGTTGGGGGGACACAGTTCAATCAAGCTAGTGAAGGAAGAGAATTTTCTGAGGGTGTATTATTGCTTATATTTTTCAGTTTCTCAAATTATGCAAGCTGCTGTTTAGCACTGGTTCCTGATGTGTTTAAGCCAACACATTCTTCCCTTAGCATAACCCACAAAGACACAGTAAAACCTTGTGTATATGGAGCCAATAATTCTTTGCATTTTTACAGTCATTTTAATGTGAAGACTTTAAGTGCTTTGGGATCTGCTGGGGCTGCAGATTTTCTGATCTTTCCTTCTTTCTATCTTTTTTTCTCATATTGCCTTTCCCATCTTTCTCTATCCTTTTATTCTTAGATGAAGTCAGTACTGGAGAATCTTAGGCATACTCTGCCCAAGTTCTGGATGGTTTCTTTGCTTTCACTCTAAGCTCTGTGGCAGGATGAAATCTCCACTTCCCCTGCAGGCCATAAGAAAGCCCCAGTGTGTCCCAGCTGGATCCCCATTCCAAGTGACTGAATGAAGGTCCAGGACTCCAAAGCACACTGCAGGCTGCAGCTGCTGAGAAGTTTTCTACAGTTTAAGTAGCCAGCCCCAGGAGATGCAAAAAATCTGTGGCAGAGCTTAGAAAACAACCCAGATGTCTTAGCTGTTCTTCCTAGATGTTAAACAGCTTTCACTCTCAATGCACAATCAATGATTGCTGGGATTTTTATGTCACCTTTTAAAATTCTGGACCACTGCATGCAGGAATCTTTATTTTTAGACTTAGTTTATCCAGTGATAAATTCAGGAAATATTTTAATAGTGTGTAATTATCGGAACACAGCTATCAGTAAAAATTTTATTCAGCCCTGTGCTGATTTGGCACCGTGTGGCTGGCCTGGCTCTGTCTTCAAAGTCATCTTTTGTGTCAGATAGCAACTGCTGCAAGGGAAGTATGTGCAGCTACAGCTTTCACCAAGACATCGAGAGCTCAGAGGCTGGGGACCAAGAGGGCAATGCCTAGGTCTTATGATCTTCCTCATCTCGTTGAAAAAGGTCACAGAAGTCATCAGATTGACTGCAGAACACTCCCTCTGAGCAATGCACCTTTTGTACTGCAGAGATGCTGCTATTTTTGAAGTAGTGGTCCATGTGGAACACAAATCTTTCTTTAGCATGTATATCAATGCATCACAAATGCTCTCAGGGGGCAGGGAGGGGCTTCCTGTTCAGTGCAGTATTTCAATAAACTATTCTAAATTAGAGTAATGTAAAATAGACAAGAAAATCCATTGCTCGATTTTGTTCCTTCTTTCTAAAAGCAAGTCAAGGAGGAGGGGCATGGAGATCCTTGACTGTAGTCAACAAATGTATTTTTGTCTTATAAAGAGGTAATAATAAGAAAAAGATTGATAGACTGGAAGCCTTTGGATTCTTTCTACATTACCGAGATCATCAGGTTAAAACGGGCTAGGAAAGATGGTGCTGTAGGGGCAGCACAGAATACCATGGACCATGTGTTTTAGAGGAGAGCTTAAAATGTGTCCCATGTCCTCTGCTTTTACCCCATGAGCCTTGTACAAAATCCTTACTTGTAAAAAGTAAGGTACTTTGCACATACTCTGTGCAAAGTATGAAGGATTTTATACAGTATACAATACCCTTGCTCAAGAAATATCTGCAAAAGAGTCACCCGCCTAACAGACAAATCTTCCGTTATATACTTTACAGAGATAGAAAATGGCCTTTCATTTCACATATGGATGGGAGTTACAAAAGGAAAAGCTGCTAAAAAACGTGCAGTCAGATATGTCCAAGATTATTTTCTTCTGCACTGTCAGAAAACATTTTTGAATCACAAATATTTTCCTGTTCACATGTGCCCCATGGAAACACTTGATGAATAGATCAACCCCCATCCTGCATGGGTACCTGCTGTGTCTCTCTGTAGGTTTGCAAGCAAGCATCCCTGCCACAAATATCTTTTCTGTCTTCAGACACTGGCCCTGGCCCTTGGCTGATGCATAAATCCCAGTCCTGTTGATCACCTGCACTGCACCTGAAAGAGAGGAGTGGCTTCCTGGAGGCCTGATCCTGCAATGACATCACATACTAATCACGAGCGACCATCAAAAATGATTGTTTAGTTCAGTCTCTTGATCACTGAATGAACACCATGAAGACTCAATAAGGCGGAGCTTTGTTACTAGGCTTGTTTGATCATCAATATGTGAATACTCAGAGGTGTGAATAAACCCAATATGGGAGGAAAAACCTCACCAAACAAATGATATTTAATGCCTAAAACATGCTTGCTGTTTTTTAAATACAGCATTATGAACTTTCTTTACAGGATCTAAAATCAATTTAACATTTGATGTCTATTTACATAGAAACCAGAAGAAAAGCCCCCAAACCTTTTCCGCTTTCTGTGGATTTTCTACAGGCTCCAAATGTTATTTATGGGTAGGTCACCTTATCAGTCAGTGTTTCATAAACAATATAATTTTTACTGCCACTTTTTTGTTTTGTTTTGTTTGTGTTTTTTTGTTTGTTTCTTGTGAGCTTCTGGAAAGCATGGACTTTTTTCGTCATGGTATTGGAAGACATACAAGATGCACAGTTGAGTATGAACCTTCAGGCATGACTAGAATAGAAAGAAATAATAGTAAAAGATTTTTAGCTCTTGTTTTAGGCTGTGGGAAAATGTGCAGGAAAAAATCATGCTAAACTGACATGTTAAAGCACTAGGTATTGACCCAGACAAAGTTCTCAAAATCAGGATAAGCCAAGGCTGTTGCTGGTTACTTCTTAATTAACTAACTGAAGCATACACAGCCAATAAAATCTAACTTTTGCAAGGCAAATCAGCCTGGACTTTTATGGATGCCAATAAAATGAATGTTGTCTGGAAGATATTCATTAACCGAGGGAAGATGTCTGTAGAGGCTATGGTCCAGAAAGTTGGTGGATTTAATGACACAGGCACAGAGGATTGTGTAATAAAATGAGTGGAGCCGGTAAAAGAAAAGAAGTAGCATTTCTTCAGTGTGAATGTTTCATTAAACCAGCAGTAAACTGTGTGGACTTTTATTGTTCCTGGTCTACATTAGCCAAGGTCTGTCTAATGCTAGTGGGTCTACCCATTCATTTTCAGAACAGTAAGGCCGCCTTACTGTTCTTCACATGCTGAAGGGTAGATGACTAAAATGTAGTTGGATGCCTACTGTGCATGTTGGAAGGTGAACAAAAGCATTTGTGAAACAGCAAAATCTCACGTATGTCTAATACCCGTTCTCTCCTGTTTGTGATTACATGATTAAACAAGAAAAATGGAAACCGTTACCTTTTCAGCCATGGTTTATTCCCACCCTGACAGTGTTCTCCATGCAGTTTGGAAACATCATGCTGTGACAGGTTGAGTAGGAAGGAAGGAAGGAAGGAAGGAAGGAAGGAAGGAAGGAAGGAAGGAAGTTAGTTTCTGGACAATGAAAAGGATCAGCATAAGGAGAAAAATGATAGCATGGTCAAGAGCAGCATTATGTATACACACTCTGGTGTCACTTCAGAGCCACGTGTGCCCCTGCTCTTTGCCAGACTGCTAGGGGGCTGGTGACCTACCCAGTACTGGCTGCCTTTTAGAAATCCCCATGGTGTCCTGAAGCAATGTGGTGACTAAAGCTCTTTCTCCAGGGTGTAGTTGCTTTGTAATTTTATAGCTCTTCAAGTGATACATAATGACCACGTGACTCAATTTCTTCTAGTAGCTGTACAGTTATTGTGCCAGAATAAAGATTATATCTGGCTCTCTTTGCTTATTCTTGCCCAAAGACCTCCTTGTTTGCAGAGGGTACAACATTTTAACTTCCTTTTCCAGTTTTGTTGTAAGGTAAGCCAGTAGCAGAGCCAGGACCAGAAGCAACATCTTATGAATTTCATCACCACCACCTTCAGTGTCTCTTATTGCTTCCCAGTTGTTGGCTGAGGTGCTGGTCCATGCTTCCTTGTATGGACCAGGTCATTTTTTAGATCAAGGAAAGTCTGGATCCTGGAGTCTTCAGTACTTAGTTACCTGGTGCCTCATGTGTCCTGGAAAAAAGATAGTTTGGCATTCCATTGTGTAACCATACATTTTGCCTCCAAATAAAATGAAAAAATGCTGGGAAAAGCCCAAGAAGATCAAAGAAATTCAAAATATGGATTAATGATCACCAATAGAAGTGATATGTTTAGTGTTTGGGATACATCTTCATATCTTTATGTACAAAGATCCCACAATAAATATGCATGTAAAAGGCATATAGGTACTGGGATAGTAGAGAAAACAATGAAAATTAATTAACTTTCTAATTAAATTATTAATTTAATCTAATTTTTTAAAAGTCTCCCCAACCTATTTTACCTTCTCTGATAAATGGACAAGAATTTGGGGATGGCAGAATTTGGGGACTTTGAGGAAACTAAATGTACATTCTGCATTGGATGACAAAAGGCTTGTATGAATTTCCAGCTGAAATGTGCAGAGCTATGGAACAGTTAAATGAATGTTAAAATTTTTCCCCAGTTCTTATCTGGGAAGTTTTGTGTCTAGGCTGTCAAACAATCATTTAAAACCATATGTTATCCTTTTGGTGGCAAAGTGGGAACTAGTTCAGCTTAAGCTTTGCATCACAGGGATAGGAATGTTATGCATCCAAAAAAAAAAAAAAAGGAGAAAACAGTAACACTTACTTCAGCATTGAAAAACTGTGTTTGGCTATTTCTCTTTTACAACTCCACAGCTGTTCTACTACCTGTAATTGGAGTGCTAAGATGAATACTTGTTTTAATCAGGGTGGGTAAACTTTGATGGCAATTGTATAATATTCTGAAAGAGCAGAGAGAATGTTTTAGCCACTATAGGAGGGCAGATTTAGGATCTGCTACTGAAACTGTACTGTGCACATGAGTAACCGCTCTTTTGGTGTGACTCGGTTGCTAATTGTTTAGCTCTGATAACCCTAATATTTACAGTTTCAGAGCCTTTTGGAATCTGTTATTTTTACACAGGAACATACAGAACTTCTTGAGTAAATCTTGACAGCAGGCATGAGATACCCTTCAGACTGTGTACAATAGTGTCCGATTTGGTGGCTGTGGCTGCTGTTTCCCACTGAGTGAACTGAGACTCAGGATGTGACAGCAGTAAACAATGAAGCCTCACCAAACCCTTTAAAGGTAGATCCTCTAGATACTCTGGCATTTGAAATTCTGCTAGAGGCTACCTGAATATGGTCACATTTCCTGCCTTTGATACAAATGGAAATGAGCCTACATCAGAACTGTGGTATTGGAACTGTCATATTTGAAAGAATTTATTGAAAATACTCTACAAATATGCTAACTATATTTTGACATGAAGAACTAAAACCATAGAAACCTCTTGTTCAGTTTTTTCCAATCATTTCTCCAAGCCACTGATTCAAGAAGAAAAGGTTATCCTTTGCTCTCTTCAGGCTCTAAGGAATTCATATTAATTTTTAGTTAATAGCTGAAGCACTAGTGCAAATGTGAGTTGTGTCCCTGCATCTATTAGGATATAAATACCTGTCCTTTCTCTCTCCTAGGGGTCACTCTATTTTAAAAGAGGCAATGGTAAATTTAACATCCAAGCTGTCATGAGTGGAAGACTAAACACAGACAAAGAAAAGTCTTCCAGTTCTGCTTTTATTAAGTTTAATTTTCTGGTATTTTTTTGATGAAGCAGAAAATGAAAGAATTGGACCTCTACCATTGGAATAGAAGCCACACTCAGAGCAGGACGCAGCTCACTGACATTTGCTGACTATACAAGCAACTCTATTTCTTCTTGGTTTAGCCTCTTCATCTTAAGCTGGAGGCAAAAAGGTAATCATAGAACATTTGCAGAAAATTAAAAGAGCTTCTAAATTAATTCTTGGCTAGACAAATGGAGTATCACTTAGCCCAAACTGTATTTGTGTGAAAGATCCCACTAACTGTCATAGGGGAAGTTTCCAGTGGGATTTCTTCAGCACTTTGAGCCTACTTTACCTTCTTTGAAAGGTGAGATGTTTGGGGTAATAATGTTATTTCTTGTTTAAGCAAAAAAATCCCTATTCTGTAGTTTTAAATCTTTGCTTCTTAGTGAAACTCTTGAATGCATGTTGATTCTCTTGCTTTTCTCAGAGATGAAGGTATTCTTGTTCCCTGAACCTGAAGCAATACTTTAGTAATCAAGATGGTCTCAGGATTAAAAAATGAAATGGGTATTTAAAGACAGATATGTATCTCTTATTAGGACAACTGACTTTGAAAAAGACAGCTGGGCTTTCAGCAACAAATCAGATCAGTGGTGTCTTAGGCCATGACTGGAACTTTTGGCTGTCGCAACTCTGCACCCCAGTTCGGAATGCATCTGGATTCTTTGGGTACTGCCATGATTTCAGTGTGGTACAGAGACTGAAGAGCTCCCCTCAGAGACTCAAGAGCTCTTCATATTAACCACTTTATTCTAAGGCAAAGAGCTCTGCAAGCTCCTCAGTGTTGCAGTGACCCAGCCCACTGGGGGCTGTGGCCGGGGATCTTCCCCCAGGCTTGAGAGGCAGGGTTCTCCTAAGGACATTATGTACCCCAGTTCTGTTCCTTTGATTGATCCTTTGCTTCTCCCTGCCCCCTTTATTCCTTACATGTATGTTTTCCCTTCCCTGCTTCCCTGTTGGCCCCGTACCTCAGTCCCTCCCTTGCAGTATTCCTATTGGTCCCTTGCCCTAGCCCTGTCTATGTACTGCCCCTGCACCCCAACACCCTCGATCCTGGTGTTTGGCCCACCCTGAGAACTTCCTATATAAGGTCCGGGTCCTTCCTCCATCTTGTTCTTGGCTCCTAACCTCCCCGGCCATGAGGTTCAAATAAATCGTCTCGTGTGCAAGAACATGCCAGAACCCTTCCTGACTCTTTCATCGTCCGCCTGCGTGTGTGCGCGTGCCAGCTGCTTCTCTGACTAAGCTGATGCTGCCTGCTTCACCCCTATGGGAGTCTGACCCCTCCTGAGCTGCTTCCTCCAGGACGCCACCCAGAAATGGAGGCTCGATGAGTGGGGCAGACCGGGGGCCTTGGTGCATCCGAGCTCATCGGCTGGAAGGGCAGCGGCCCCGCGGAAACGACTCCAGACCCCATGGAGACGTCTTCGGGAAGGTTGTTGCACCCTCATCCACCATGCCACTACACCTCAGGGCTGTTCTGCTAACTGGCATTGCCTTTTTCTTTTCCTATGCCTTTCCTACAGCACAGATCATCTCAGACTCCAGTGCTGACACCACTAAATTTTTGGTAGTATATGTAGCCAATTTCTTATTCCGTATTACAGAATATGTAACCATTATCTCTGTTGTTTTCCAAACTGCTTTAAGAATTATTATAAGCATTGTGAGAATTCAGCATTATCTTTTGATCCAGGACTGACTACAGCTATTTCTGTACAATTTTATACAAGACTCAGGTCACTATTACATTTCACATTGACCACCATGTTGCTCTTTAATGATCCTACCTACCCATAAGTAATAAATATCACTAACCTGTCAGTCCTCAGAAGTTTAGTCTCCATAATTGGTCAATTAGTTTCTTGGTAAGAAAATCTAAATGATTTAATTTTTTTAAAAAACAAGTAAAATAAAAATTTTTACCTTTTCAGATGATGTAGCCATCACCTATTAGCAAACATCCTTCAAAACCAGAATAATTATGCTTTAATTATTTAGTTATCAACACACATTTAAAAATAATTTGGACTGAAATGTCCTCCTCAGTTCATACCTTTAGGGATACATCTGCAGTTTGACTTCACCATGTCTTTTTCTATGTTGAGTTAGTTTTGATGTTTTAAAAGGCACAATATTACAACTTCACACTGTGGCATAATATTTTGCCTTCAATTTCATACACATAGGCAACACAAGGGACTGTTTGTTATCTTCCATGTGTAAGAACAAGTGCAACATAAGATAAAGCTGGAAGCAAAAGGCTTAGGTAGTAAAACATGTTTTCTCCCTTCTGTTTGTGTCCTGATGAAGTTACAGGAAAAATATACAAGTTATTTGTTTGTTAGGTTTCCAAGCTGCCAATATGTACAATAGAGAAAAAATAAAATCAAATTTATGACAAGTGCAGAAAGAGAGAGCTCTGAGGCAAACTTTGAGTCCTCAGGGTACTTAAAAATTTTTCCTCTTGCCAGACGCAAAATAAAATTCAATCTCTATGTCCAAGAAAATAAACAGTTCTGTTGACTTGCTAGATATCGGGGCTTGTTGTGGAGATTTTATGAGATTCATGTAGAGGAAATTCAGATTTTTCTTTTTTTACCACAGATTCTGTATTGAAACAATACAGTTATGGGAGAAAAGTAACCTCATTTTTGAAACAGAAGGTTTTTATGGCATCTGGTTTATACGAACTGTTCTAGTAATGTCTGAGGAAGCAAGCTTGAGCAAGAATGTTTCACTTCTTCTTTCATCCCCTGTTGTCTTGGTTGGTGGTGTTTCCTATCCTCCAGTCCCTTCCCAAATATTCTTTCCTTGCAAATAACTGCCAGAAAAAAATTCCAGTCCAAACAAAACTGCCTAAATATGTGTGAGTTGAGTGAATATCTGGGGCATGTGGTGGAGCAATGGAGATGAGGTGAATCTGATTGTCACCTGCATGAGAAATAGTCACAACACTACCATGATAGATGACTTGGCCATCTGTTGCCCAGCTGTACCCATAGAAGGAACCTTAGGTTTGGTGACAGTAAGTTGTGTAACGTGTCCCTTTGTGGTACTTTGTGCTGGGAAGGGACGTGCTGTTGACTTGGAGTAGTAGTAGGATCTGCACCGCAGTCTGGTGGAGCCCACTCAGCCCCAGCTGACCAACCCTGTACATGCAGCATGGCTCAGGGACCTTCCAGATGGCCACCGCAATCCCGTTTGCCTCAACTAACATCCTAGTAAGGCCATAATTATACTCACTTTGTTTTAAAACTCAGTTTTAAATTTGAGGAGGTATTCCTGGTTCTATCTCAAAGTCTCATAAATTAAATTGAAATCAGTCACATTTATGACTGGTTGTTAAAAAGCTGTAAGTGTTATGAATTTATGACACTGTGCTCATGTTCAGCTGTTCACTGCTTCTGCTTCTAGGTCTTTTTTGTCCTGTGTGGGATAAAATTTATATTTGTGGGTGAGATCATTATAAATCTTTTATGTACCACAAGTGCAATTTTAAATATTTGCAGGCATGGAGAAATGTGCCCGTGAGATATCAACTATATTTCATGGGTTATTGCTTCATAGAGCTAGCAAAAAAAAAAAGAGCTTTGCAACTAGTATACACACACACCTTCTTAAGTTTACAAGCTTGACCTTTAAAAGCTGGTAGGCAGCATGAAATGTGCAACTTAGGAAATAAAATGCTACATGGGTCATTTTGTACTTGGATGCCAGTTTGCCATATTAATTTTCTTTCTTTAGCAAAAAACACCTCCTCAGAAGACTTGCCCATGCCTAATCCTTCAAGACGTCTTGCTGATTCCAGTGACAATGGAACAGATTTCTCAGGAATGAGTGCGGCTTGCGTACACCTCTGCCTAAATCAGTGATGAAACAGAGGCCAGCAACGATGAATGCGTGGCTCACACTCAATGCAAGCCTATTGCTGAGATCTGTAGCCTTCAATCTGAGCTTCCCTATCACAGTTCTTATAGACTATGTATGCAAAGGCACAGAGGAATACAGTTTTCAGAAAAAGACTTTTTTGGCGGGTGGAAAGATGAATGGGATGCATATGTGGCCTGTTAATAGATGACAAGCTGTGAGCTAGGTTTTCAGTGTGGCATTAACTTAAAAGAGCACTTGGAAAATATATGCTTTAATAGAAAGCACAGTGTGTTGAGAGCGGGGAAGCCTGGGGTTTCCTAACTTTTTTGCAGGACTACCAGGACAAATAGCTTCACTCTCTGTGGCTTACCTAGGCATCTATTTACCAGGGGAAAAGAGGTTGGAGGGGCTTTCTATCTTTGCTCTGGCCACAGTTGTCAATTACCCACGGCATACTATGGCAGGAGTGAGCATTTTTCTACTTCTTGGTCTGTGTCCCAGCCTGCCCCCATTTTCCATGCCGAGCAAAGCTGGGGAGAGCCATCCTGTAACAGGCATCTCCACAGTGCTGGGGACACGCCTCTGAAACATGCCTGAGTGTGAGCATCTACAGAATACATCTACAGAATACATCTACATTTATATTTTAACAAATAGGCACGACTTTTTTTAATGCAACATTGATTCAACTTCATAGTATGCATCAAAATACATTTGGATTGTTTATGATTGATGTGGTCATCTGCTTATGGTTCCTGTGGGCTAGATAGAAATAGCAATGTAGGGCAGGAGTCTCCATTATTGTGCAGCTGCTTTTCTCTGCACTGTCAGCATAAACCCACATGAAAGCTGGAGGATCTGGCTCAGCATAAATGTAATTCTGAGATGATGAGCTGCTGCGGGGCACCTACAGTTCTCTTCCTTAGTGTCGTTGAGATAACATCAAAGGGGTGCTTGTCCAAAGGGAGAAGGCAATGGAAAGGCAATGTAGTATTTCATTCACACTTGTTCATGTTGACTATTGGTTGTGATTTTGGTTTACAGTGTGTTATGGCCAAGCAGTAACTGGAGCAGCTTTTGAGCATTTCTGATAGAATGGAAAGCAAATGGTCCTTTCACAAAGCAGCACCAAGTTAAGCAAGACTCAGATGTAGCCAGCCTGTAGGTGAGGTTAAGATACTTTGAGGTCATAGGTCTGTATTATAAAAAGCGTATGGGTTTCTGAAGGTTCATATTACTTTCCAGTGATATCCAGTATTAGTTTCCAATAGAGTTCATGACTGCAGGCATACATTTCTGAAAAATACAAATAAAGATATATCTGATTTCTGGAAGTGACCTAGGAGCCTGATTCTCCATTTTTGGTGAAGCTTAGACTCTTATTTTCTTGCTTTTCAAAGCAGGGCTTATCTGTGGAACTTAGACTGCTAATGAACTGTTGACCTCCAGACTGAAAATTGTTTGTATCTTTCTGTAGCTGTGATACTTGCTTCCTGTAAATGTCCAGATCCCAGGATCTGTTCACTTTCTGTTTTGTTAGTATATGTATTATATAAAAATTAAATAATAGATCTATTTTTGAAGTTAAGGAAGAATGAAGAAATTTTTCTGATATTATTGGATGTACCTTTCACTACTGTAAATGTGTCTAAGGGAAATGGATATTGAAGAGCTTTTTTGTGCTCCATGACTTTGAATATTTTGCATTAATTAGTTTTGTCTCTTCATAGTTCTTGTCCTCGGTAGAACCTGAATCCTTAACTAAAAAGTAATTAGGCTTTTAATGTGACTGTGAAGATTTAAACAAACACACAGGCAACCACTGCTTTCCTTAATCAGAGTAACTCCCCTTTTTTATGTAGTCATTTAATCCTTCTAACATTCTCTAAGACAAGCTAACTACTGTTTCTGTGTACCTGAGGGATTGTGCAATGCAGACAGAGTTTGCTGCAGCTTTCTTTCACTTCTGAAAAAAGTCACAATCCACTTAATCTGACAAGTGGAACCTTTGATTACGTTACCTACACAATACTGCTTCTTTTCATGTTAAGACAGGAAAGGAAATAAATGCCAAAATATGTCTGCTAAATTTCCAAGTTAGCAATCTGTTGACGGAAACTGTGATCCTGACAGGTGCAAATGCTGGACTCTCGGGCTTAGGGAGTCTCATGAGCCTTTCAGAGGTTTTTCACCTCACTGATCTAAAATAAACTTCAGTACTTAGGAAAAATCAAAATAAGCAAGATGTTTCATGTAGCACAATCTGGTACAGAGCAAAGAACAGGAAGAGAGAAAGAGAGAGAGAAGAAAAGCCCCCAGCAGGTTATTTCTGTACTTTGGTCATTAATTGCAATTCTTCTGTGACCCTCCTTCTCGAGTTATCCTTTCCCTGGGTGTCCCCAGTGCTAGGTGTAGCCATAGAAATGCTGCTGTTGAAATACGAGCCATGTCACTAGTAGTTAACACTAGCAACTCTCTAGTCCATAATTTAACAATTTGTGCAGTGATCATCATGGACACGAACCCCCGTACTTTTGCCTTACTTTACCTGAAGGATAATTGCAGGTTTTGGTTCTTGGCTAGCTTTCAAGGTTTGTACCAGTATACATCTCTCATAGTTAAAAAAAATACACTGCAAAATGGAGACATATGCATACCGTTATATCAGATGAGGTGCAGCCTATCTGACAAATTACTCTGTGCACATTTCTCATCTTCCAATGCTAGTAGAAGCCCTGCTTGGAAGTTTTAGCTAACAGTGGACTAAAAAGGAAAGAAAAAACCCAACTCAACACTGTTTCACTGTTTAACTTTAAAGTGAAATCACTGATCGACACCTTCTGCCTAAAAAATGTACTTTCACCACAATCCTCAGCCTCAGCCATCAGGTTTCAGCCATGGTACCACAGAGACATGAATTCGAGCTTGTAGGGTCATTGTGTTTACCACCGACAATAACAGCAGCAGCAACAGCAACAACAATAATAATAACAACAGACATAGCCTGCTCCTCTGAAGGGGCTTCTGAGATACTAGTCCAGTCCTGTACATATCCAAAACTAGCTTGAAATAGATGTATAATTCCCCTTGCCACATGTATTTGTGTGTACATATATAGAAATTGCCGTAGTTTGTCACATATAAATACATGAATCTCTCTCTCTTTCTCTTTCTCTACCTGTCTATATGGTAGAAATGGGGCCAACATGCAACACAGAAATAGACCGTCTTCCTGTATCAAGTAGAATAAATTAGTGCTTACTGCCTAGGTTAATATTCACTCAGAACTGGGGCTTGCACAGCTGGGATTCTCAGTGCTGTTTGATCTGTCCTTTCAAGCTCTGATGATCCCACTAAATTGCATTTAATGGACACAGGGCTGAAGTACAAAAAAATGAGAGGGCTTGTTATAAAACAATAGAGACAACTTAGCTCACATGCACACCTGTTCTTTGTACTTCATGGAAGACTGTCCTGATGTTGGGGAAAAGATTTCATGAAGCACTCCCCTGGCATTGTTTGCTTGAACTTCATAAGTACAACAGCCCTTTTTGGGGTAATCGGATTTACGGTCGCTACAGCCATGGATGAATTTTATGGTAGGCATTTGTACTCAGCTAGCCATATCAGAACAGCATATGACACACCTGCACACTGCACTAGTAGAAAGAAAACTACTCTGAACACTTATTAGCCAGACATGTCTGAGTTAAATCGATTGATTTCACCCATGCAGGCTACTAAAATCTTACGCAACTGCAGTGATGCTCCAAACTTTTCCTGTCCTGCAAGACGGCACTCAAAATTTACCCCAGCTGAAAAATGGGAATTTTATATTGGTGTATTTTTTGACAGTATCCTCGGATATTCATAATAGGGGGAGGTGCAAACTGAAAAGTATAGCCTTTAATTTCTTTGATGATTTTAGTAGATTTTATTAGATGTTTATTTCCAAATAAGCATAGCAAATTTTTTTTTCTGGAATGTTTGAATGTAATTTCCATCTTCTTAACCTTAGATTTCTATATCTATTAATCTATTATTCACTACATTTTTCTGTGTGCCTAAGATTGCTCTTGAGATCGAGTTACTGGGCCTGGTCTTTAAATTCTGATAATGAAAATGGCCCTTGGCAAATCACTACGATCCTAAAATCAGCATGGTGCTATATAAATCTGGAAAGACAAAAGACATTCAGTTATTAAACATCTGACTAATCCATATTGAGTTATAATATAGAAATAAGTTGGGTTGTCTTTTCCATTTTGCACATAATCCAGACAACAACATTTAGTCTGAAAATAATAATCTGAAGACTTTGGACCTAAACTAGGTGTGTATTTTCTCTCTATATAGAAAGCCAGGAAAATGTGCAGTCGAAGTATAGACAAATTTATGCTGATGTGCTGATTGCATCGAGTCCAAGCCTCTAATATGTACCTGAAAGGGGAACAGTAAGGTCTATGTGGATCCCTGTATCACATGTATTGATTTCACTATGACTGCGTGTGATATTGTGTAAACCCCTCTGAAGGATGTTTCCTATCATAGCATACTTGATATTGCACATAGAATCATATAATGGTTTGGGTTGGAAGGGTCTTTAAAAATCATCTAGTTCCAAGCTCCTGCCATGGGTAGGAAACCTTTCACTAGACCAGGTTGCTCAGAGCTCCATCCATCCTTGTCTTGAACACTTCCAAGGATGGAGAGTCCACAACCTTTCTGGGCAACCTATTCCAATGTCTCATCACGTTCACAGTAAAAAAATTTTACATAATATCTAGTCTAAACTTACTCTTCTTCAGCTTAAGGCCATTCTCCCTTCAGTTAGTTGAGGAGCGATTTGCAGACTGGCTAATAAAAAAGAAGCCTTTTTTTTCTGTAGTATTTTCCATGTGATAATACCAGTGTTGAGGTACTTGAGTGATACTGGTGATCTCTGTGACTAGGAAGTGACAGCAGTATATAAAAATTTCTGCAGGACAACAGGTCTACATTTATGTATTTTAAGCTTACAATCAGCCATCATGACAATCCAATTTGGCCTTTGCAACATTTTCTCATTTTTCCTGACCTTGCTCCTAAAATCACTTGAATTAGTTCGTACTTCAAATCTATGACTTATGGCTACATTGGAATATTAGAGAAATGCCTGTGTCCAGAGAAGCCTGAGAGGCGGCTGTAATGAGATGTCTCCCAGAGAGTCCAAAAGTGGAGTTTTCTAGCTACTCTTTGTAATTACTCACCTGATAGTTTCCACTGTAGGATAGTTTCCACTGAGAATAAGGGATAGTGCTATTGAACATTGCAATTAGATCCTTAAAACTCACTCTGGAAAAGCTCCGACGTACTTTTCCTCTCCTTCAAGGAAGAACTACATCAGCGGTGGAGTGTTTTTTCTGGGAAACTGATAAGAAACATGCTTAGAAAATAGTCAGAAAAGGTGAAATGACAATATAGAATCATAGGTTAAAAGCAATTAGCTCAGCTACTGTAAGGAGATAATTTAATAAGATGATTCAGGGAAAAACAATTTTCCTTTCCTTTCCTTTCCTNCCTTGCCTTGCCTTGCCTTGCCTTGCCGTTTCAGCTCTCAAGAGCACAAAGCAAAGACTGTCACTAATAGGTAAGCGTGTTGCTTTCTGTAGTGACTGCTTTTAAGGCAGGTTGAAACTATTAAGCTGAAAAAATTACAAAGAGGGGGGCTAAGGTTAAAAAAGAGATAGCATTGTTCTTAGTCATATTCTTTCTTGAATTCCAAATGTCTGCATATCATGGACTTAGTTTGGCCTATTAAATATCTAACTTTCAAATCTGGATTGAGATCCAAATCATGGCTGAATTTACGCTTCATTGAAAGAAAGAGATTAGATACAGATCAGTGATCAACAGTATTTGCTGTGGAGAAAGTGCAGGTGTGTTTACTAAAGGCATTAATTTATTAATCTTTACCTACTGCTTCCAAATAATCTGCTCTTAAAGGTGGTCAGATATGACAATTATGAGAACAATAAGATGCTCTGGACTGTAGCTTTCTGAGTCATTATTTGTAAGATAGTGGTTGCTTAGTAAGGCCAACATGCCTGCTTCAAAGCTGGCCTCAACTGAAAGCAATAGTGTGTTTTCTACTGAAAATTTTCTGATAAATGTGCTGAATGGTGTGAGAGAAATGTTTCATGTTACCAATAAGCCACTGAGACAAAAGCTTTGCAAAACATTAAAACTGTTTTTTTTCTCCCTAGGAAATTTCTTTGATTGCACTTGCCATTTCTGTTTTGATGGTCGTGTTTAGTGGTGTAGTATGAAAATGACTTTTGTTGCTAAGAATGGTAGGTGACATGGTAGAGCTCTATTTTTTGCCCTAAGTATCTTGTCTCCTTATTTACTATAATGAACACTCGAGGATGGAGTTTCCTCTAAATTAGAACAGCAATTGTATGCAGCGGCTGTTGTAAGGCTAGTTTGAGAACCGTCTTGGAGTGCTGAACAACAGGGCTTTGGGAGGGTGCCTCCATGGAAAACACTGGACATTACAGAAGGCTGGGAATCAGGAATGAAGTGGTGCTTTTGCAGAGACATGTGCCTCCTTTTATCCTTGCAGAGGTTCCCTAAGAGCTACAGGTGGTGGTAGATTACTGGTCTAATCTGCCCTTATGCTGTAAATAACTCTTTCTAATAGAGGGCCTGTTTTAATAATACATTAATTTATCAGATATATATAAAAGACTAACAACTGGATAGTTTAATAAAGAACAGTGATTTAATAGTGTAATAATTGTGTCATAAACAACAGTACTTTTACTACAAATACATATAACTTTATGTAAAAAAAATATGGTAGTTACGCAAAGTTCATTGTTAGCATTATCTAATTGTAAAAGATGCAAAAGTAGTAATCTAGGTAGGGACCAAAGTAATTTATGATATTTTTAATAAAAGACTCATAGTCAGCTGTTGGTGATCACAATAATATTAGTGTATTTCACATCCCTGTGCAGATTTAGTGACCTTTCCCAGTCACTGAGGTGAAGATTTTCAAACACAGATGAAGTGCTTATGTCCATGCTTTAGCAGTTCATAAAAGTGGCTTTTTTTTTTTTCACAAAAGTGATTTTCAGAGTGTTTGTGTCTCCCCATCTCTTAATTCCAGTGCAAATCATGATTACTTGCAACTGAGGTGGACTGGCAGCTGGGACTGTAATTACCCTTCATCCTTCCCACTCAGTGCAACTGCAACTGATGTTAGTGGTGTTCTCTGGATTTACTGAGCAAAATTTCACTCTTGGCTGAGCTCTTCAGACTAATATTTTCAAAGCGTTCTACTGGGATTTACTGTGCAGATCTCACTGAAAATCAGTATTGATAGTTTATTCCATTCGATTCTTTTGGAAAAAGGGTCTTAGTTTGCGGACTTTGATCACTAAAATAGATAGCGAAATTTCTTTTCACTCTGCAAGAACTCTATCAGGTCTTCCTCAGAACTCAGAGCTGAAATACTCTGAGTGATGCTGTATTAATGATGATAGTATAATTATCTTAGAATCATGGAATGATTTGGGTTGGAAGGGACCTTAAAGATCATCTAATTCCCACCCCCTGCTGTGGGGGTGTGATGTGACTTATTTCTAATCAAGAAAAGAAACACATTTTTTAGGCTAAGTACAAAATCGTGTATTATGCTAATGCACTTCCACGCAGCAGTGGGAGAAGATTTTTTCCATTACCTCTTACATTTCTATTCCAAAGGAATGAAATTTCGTATTTCTCCAGACCTGGGAGATGCCTTATTCTACAAAGAACTTGGCATTTAGGACGGATTTAGGAAAAAAGGATTTGCAGAAGAAGAACTGCAAGAACTCTGTTTTCATTATCACAGGGCAGGTGCAGTGCATGTGAGACATCTGATGATGACTCCAGTAAAAGTTGTGGCTGTTCAGTCAATATCATGACGAAGAATATCAACTCTCTGGTGTCTATGGGTAGTTTTCTTCTCATTCTTCACCTGAACAGAAGACAACTGTTTCCTTATCCCAGAGTGAGCTCTAACTTAAGGGTTGTATTTGATGGCCAATAGGGATCAGCTAAATGAGACTATCTTACATTTACAGATGTGTGAAGTCTATGTCTAAGCTGCTATCACAGGGCAGTTCATGCAGGGTATACCTTGTCAGAAAACTTCCAGTTTGTATGGTCATCCACCATGGTCATGTGAGGTGATTCAAGGTAGCTGACTTTCCAGGAGACAATGCAATCATTGTAAAAAAATCTGTGAAAGAAGAAAATTTGCTTTTTTTTTACATGGCTTCAAATATGATATGTGGCTTTTAAACTGTGAATAACATCCTTTAATATCTATATGTGGCTTAGCAACTACAATAAATCTGACTCTGGAACATAAGCCTAGAGACCGTCTGTTTCTTTTTGTTGGAATGACTAACCATGATAGTTCTGTTTCTTTCATAGGATGTTTTTCAGCTTTCTTTGCAAAACTTTTCATTGCCTATGAAGGGTTTTGTCTGTGTTTGCATCTATCACTGAAGCTTGTACACACTTGGAAGTACTTTCACAATATGCCAGCAGTCATTTTCCTTTCAGTTCTGTCCATTTCTAGAAGAAAGAAATAAAATTGGCATGCTGTAGAGCTTGAATACAGTATGTTTCCTCTGTCATTCTGTTCCAGCAGTCAGGCAAAGATCACAGATTTTTTTCCCCCTCAGATGGCCATAAACCATTTTACATTAGAAGTTTTCAGGTAACTATCTGTCACTAAACCAACATACAAGCAGTATGATTTATCATAGTGAGCAGAGCTGGCTCAAAAATATTCATGAGTCGGTGAACATTTAGAGCTTGATCTAAAAATGTTGCATGCAAGAGAAAAAGGAGAGCATTTAATAGAAACTTCAGGCTTTAATCTCTCGGCTTTACAGACATGCTAGCATATGGAGTCACATGTGTCTGCCATGTGGTAGAGTTTGTACTTCTCACAATCCAAAGCAAATAACATTTAAAGCTTTCTTTTTTAGGGGAAGAAAGGGACAAAACATACTAATAGCTCATAGCTGAAAAGGAAAAAGCTCAGACTTCTTGATCCATGTATATGGAGGGTGATATCCAAAGCTCCAGCTGGGTATGTTTAAATGGATTCCCATCTACCAGTACTGAAGAAAGAGAGGTGAGGCCAATTAATGTTTCCCTCTGAAACCTCTGGGGCAGGAGATCCAGAGAGGGAAGGTGAGACCTGAAAGTCAATGGGCTGCTCCACTAAGGAGAAGGTAAGCGCCTGAAGGGGCTATTGCTCCAAAGGGGAGCTGGGCAAGGGAAGGCATGCTGCACCAGCTGGAGAGGGTGGCCACAGCCCCATGCAGAGTTATCCTAAGCATCCTCTCTGAGACCATGCAGGGCTGAGGTCCGTCAACTGGCACAGAGTAACTGGCAAATCCCAGTCTGATACAAATATAAATATAGCAGCCAGCTCAGAGCAGGTGGACTCTTTGGCTTTCAGGCAGGATGGGCCTGATAGGTCTGGTTGCAGGAGTGGTTGTTCTTTATTAAGAATTTATTTAGATCTATTTTTTGTAATGCTTTATTATTTAAATGCTGGTTGTGTATTTCAGAAGCAGAAAACAAAATCCCCATACACTCCAGTGCTGTCTTATAAGATATTAGATATAAAAAATGCACTTCATTTGATTACAGTTCACTATTCAAAAAATCCCAGACATTATATTTATTCCAAAACAAATTACCCTTAGGGATTTTTTTAGATTATACTGTTCAGGGTGTTCCTATATATACAGCAGAAGGGTTATTAAAAATAAATCAGATTCTTAATAATGGAATCACTCCCTTGAGTACAAGAGCTGAATGGCATTTGCGAGTTGAAGGATGAACTTTCTGTCAAAGTGGAGATTCACAAACTTCTTAACAAACCCAGTGAGACTTCCTCCTCCTCCTCCCTTGCAGGAGAGAAACCCTAGTTAGCTGCCAACAGGAGGTGTATTTAAATCCACAATAATGGCAGTGCAATGGTTGATAGGTGACAACCCCATCAGACCACTCTGATTGCATGACAGCTGCCTGGGGTCAGCCACACACTGTAGGCATAGATAGATGCATTCTCCCGGCGGGACCCTGCAGACGGCCACATTCTTCCCGTCTTGTGCTATAGTCAGCTCACTTTCAGTGGCTTACATTGTAATCAACTACATTCTTATATTAATATGTTATAGCCCTTCCTCCTCAGGGCTGTATGTTGCCTTGCCAAAGTCACTTGCTGTAGTCAATCAGACACAGCCTGATAGGTGTGTGAAGGAGACAAAAATATTACTGGGGGAGAAGCACATATGCTATGGACTGCTGTAGCATTATAACCTCATGATATTACCAGACCTCTGTCCTTTAAAATATAATACAGAGTCAGATGGCATAACCATATGCTGGTATCCATACGTTTTCACTGAAGTCACTTTACTATCAAGGATCATGCTGCTGGTTCCCAGGGGCGTCTTCTCCATCTGATTGCTGGAGTCTCACACTTGATTTGTTGTTTGTCCCTAAGACATATCTCTGTTATTCACCTGCACACTGGTGGCTGTGTAGATGTCACCTAATGAGCAGCTGAGACCTCTTAAAGTTTCTCAGTACTTTTATATTAGCATCCTTCCCCTCTCCCCTGAACCCTGTTCCCCAGGTCTTATTTTAATTACAGGAACTGTCATTGAAAGAAAGAAGAAAGTGGACAATTGCCTTTTCTGGGTAAAACCAAGTGAAAGGCCAGGATAGGGAAGAGCTACAAACTTCTCTGGTCTCCAGATTTTAATGAATCTATTAGTATGAGGAAATGTGCAGAGTGCACAATGCTGACAAGGAGGTATCATTCATTAGGTTGTCTTACTTTATATAGCAAGACATTACTTACAAAAAGTCAAGAGTTTTGGAATTAAGCCATTCCTTTTTTCCTTTATGGGTTTATAAATTAGTGGTGGATTGTCTTTCAGACTGGAAGAGCTTTTGACAGGCTCATATCTTCCTGAATAACACTTCACATGCTCTAGAAGAACTCAGAAAAGCCAAATGTCTACCAGTGACAGCAATTATAACCTTGAGATACATCAGGTACTGCCTGAGATGCTGCTGCCTTTACACTGGTCTAATATGAGGGTTGCAGGAATATGAGAGACTTGCTGGAACTAATACTGCTTCATTTGTCTGTTCCTAATTCACCTCCCACTAATACAGTCAGCTCTTACTGTTTTGTCAACCATCATTATTTTTATCTGTGTTGCATTTAGGTCATCACTTGCTTCCTTTGAGATGTCAGTACTACTAACTCGCGTGACCTTGGCTGTTCCCTTCAGTAGACAATGCTGTGCACCCTAATGAACTTATTTTATTTACCTTTTTTTAAAGATAAGAAGCTAGCCTATATTTTGCTACTGGTTTAGCACCAGATATATTTGTTATAGTATATAAATGCTAATATATTGAAATTTCAATATATAACATAATTAGTAGCACAATTACCATACATAAGAATTACTGCAACTAAGGAATGATAGTTCTTTGAATCAGTAATACACCTTTAGAACCACTATTTGCTGTCACCTCTGTGTCCTCACCTTTGGGACACTATGCCAGATAAGCTGTCTTGTCTATATGGTAACAAGACACGATCATCATTATGTGTGATCATTAAAGGCTCCAAAGGCATTTCTTACATGAGTAGAGGTGAAGTCCTTCCATACTGTCCAAATTCCTGTACAGGTAGTTGTTTGCTTCCCTAAAATTTCTGTTGCTTTAATAAAGAGTTTTATTGTTGTATGAAATTTCTGAAGCTGCTGGTTAAGAACTGTTAAAGAGTAGATAAATGTAAATAAAGCACATCACCTTTCAGAGAACCTGGAGATTCCATAGTGTTGAAATGTGTTATCTAATTGTAAGCTCATTGTCACAAATAAAATAGTCCAAGTCTCCCCTTGTTTACACAGAGTGTAACCTTCTTGTTTTCACTGTAGCTGCATGTTGTGCAAATCAGAGTAGAATCTGGTTCATTAATTCTAATTCTGTTCTGGCTGGACAAACAGACAATGTGCCCAGACAGAATTGTCACTGCATATAAAAGAAGTGGTTTACATATTTTCAAAGTATCATTAAGATGCTTATTTGGGCTGCAGTCTAGGAGCATCTCAGAACACAACCCCAGTGACATTGCAGCTGTTGTGCTTGGACATTAAAAAGGCAGTCTTTCCTTTCATTGTAATCATTTAAAAATTACCAGTCATGTGCAGACTCTTAGAGCCTGACCCTGAGCCCATGTGAGCCAGGATGGAAGTCAGGGCATGTCTCTCCATTGAAGTGTGCATACTTGGAATCATTCTGTGGATTTTGAGTGCCTGGCCATGCACACCAGGTAGTGGACTGTTAATTGAAATACCCTGAAGTGGTTAATATCTGAGGCTTGCATTCATGATAGCAAGCACTATATACATGGGAAAAGAGGCTTTTTAAGCCCTTCTGTTAGTGTAATGTTGGAATGCCTTCTCTCAAGTGAAACGAGGCAACTCTTTGGCAGTGTTAGCAGCAGGACAACCACCCTCACAGCCTTCTACTCTACAACAGCCCTTTGAATCTGGTGGAATAATGTAGTGGTTAATCTGTGATTCATTACAATGTGTGAGTGTGTCTGTGTTGGGGGGGGGCGGGCAGGAATAACATCTCCCTTCTTGCAAACAGCAATGCTGTGAGTGTTACATTATGCTCCAAGCAGCATTCCCTTTCACCACATGCTGTATCTGTTGTTAAGTTTTGTTACCTTCCACAACTTTGCCAGTCCTATTTTTGTCGCAAAGTGGGGATCCCTTTTTGATATTGCTCCAAATCAGTGTTGCACAACTGTTGAACATGGCTGAGAACGGTGCTGTTCCTGGCAGTAAAACCCTTGTTGCTATAAAGCCCCAGAAAAGGTGCTTCATGTTCTATCTTCATGTGTGGGCTTCTGCTTAAGAGATGCAGTACAGTACATAGACATTGCTAAATTGTCAAAGAGTTGCTTGAGTTTTATTTTAGCTCACACTATTTTCAATAGATTTTGTTGTGTTAGCTATATAATGAATTGTATTATTTATAATTCACAAGTATATTAATTATAAAGGCAAATATATTAGTATTTTATGTGGAAAAGCATATTAGAGGAAGACAATTCACATGATCAAGATGTAAGCCCATGCACTACCTCACCTCAGGTAGAAGATATGCATTACCTCACCTCTTCAAAGAGAAGAACGGTAACAACATCTTAGTAATCATAGACTGTGAATCCTCAGGTTTCTGCAGTAAGAGAGGCTCCTGTCTCATGTACTGCATCACCACCATGTCTCTCATAATGTCTCCGTAGGCAAACTCAGGAAGGCTGGACAGCAAGGTGTATTGAGAATTAACTGAACAGCAGATCTCAGAGGGTAGTCAGTGGCACAGGATCTGTCACTAGTGGCGTCCCCCAAGGTTCAATATTGTTTAACTCAACAATGACTTGGATGAAGGGGCAGAGGTCTCCTCAGCAAGTTCCCTGATGACACAAATCTGAGAGGAATGGCCGATACCCCAGAGGGCTGGGCAGCCCTTCAGAAGGACCTCAGCAGGTTGGAGAGATGGGCAGAGAGGAACAGTTTTAAATTCAACAAAGGCAAATGCAGGGTGCTGCACGTGGGGAGAAATAACCCCTGGCACTGGTACAGGCTGGGGTGACCTGCAGGGAAGCAACTCTGTGGAGAAGGACCTGAGAGTGCTGGTGGACAACAAGCTGCCCATGAGCTGGCCGTATGTCCTTTTGGCTGAGAAGGGTGCATTAGGAAGAGCATTTCCAGCAGGCTGAGGGAGGGCTTCTCAGTACAAGAGAGACAAGGAACTCCTGGACTGGGTCCCGCAGAGGCTACAAACACAATTAAAGGACTAGAGCATCTCTCTTATGAGGAAAGGCTGAGGGAGCTGAGCCTATTCAGCCTCAAGAAGTAGTGACTGAGAGTGTATGTCATCAATGTATTTAAGTATCTGAAGGGAGGTTCTTAGGTGGATGGAGCCAGAGTCCCCTTGATGGTGCCAAGCAAGAGGACAAGAGGCAAAGGGAAGAAACTGATTGTCTTGGGTTGCAATATGTAACCAAAAAATTTTATTTTATTTCATCTGTTAAAACCGATTGAAAGATATTTTCATCTCTTGTAACTCCAGGGGAAGGAGGGCGGGTGTCTTCTGTTAATGGGTCAGTCGTTAAAACCAGATGGGGCAGTGCTTCCTTATCTCGTCCTCCA
>WEIT01003346.1:1895-25911 GCA_013389985.1 Dryoscopus gambensis | reverse complement strand
TGACTCTGTCAGAGTTTCTGGGATCATTTGTTTGTTGTTGTTCCTTTTTTTTTTCTCTGTACCACTATCTTTGTAGTTTGTAATTATTCTTAGTAAAGAGCTGGTATTCCTATCCCTACATCTTTGCTTGAAAGCTCCATAATTTCAAAATTATAGCAATTCGGAGGTGGGGGGTTTATATTCTCTATTCCAAGGGAGGCTCTGATTTCCCCTGGCAGTCACCTGTCTTCTAAACCAAGACACTGATACACAGGAGATTCCTCTTCACTTTGAGGAAGAACTTTACTGTGCATGTGACCAAGCACAAGACTTACCAGAGAGGTTGTGGAATCTCCCTCACTGGTAATATTAAAGAACTGACTGGACACAATCCTGTGCAATGTGCTCTGGGCTGACTCTGCTAAAGAAGGGATGTTGGACCAGATGACCACTGTGGTCCCTTCCAACCCAACAAATTCCATGATAGATTTAGAGGTAAAATTAGTTTTGGAATAACCTTAGGAAGTAATTTAGTCCAATCTCTGCTTTGCAGTTTTCTTTGCCACTTACTATACAGAAAGTACATTCACGACGGCAGAGTGAATCTGAAACAGTTTCAGCATCCGTTTGCTGTGAGTGGTGAGGTTTTGTCTCCCATAGCGATGCTTGGCAATAGGTTAGTGGGCAGTGGGTTAGCTGTTCTGCAGGAATTAGTAGCCTTTAAAAGAGCCACAGCACACAAACATCTCTGCAAATGACTGAACGTAGAGATGAAATTCTGGATATAAACATATGCATAGAAGCTTTCTGGTATTATGGAAAAAGCATCTGGCATTATTCTAGGACAAGTTCTTCAGAAAGATAAGTAATGTTTTAGGTGGTGAACAACAGCACCTACCAAATCATTCCCTTTCCAACTGGCCTTCATGTAGCTGGATTTTTTTCTGAGATATGCATTTGTCTGAATGAATGATTTCAGTGCTTTCTCAAATATTTACTGTGCTCAAGAAAGGATGAGAAAGAACTCATTGTGGAAACTGAAACGTAAGCATTGCAAAGAAAAAAATACAGTGAATGTTACTGCAAGAAAGACTGACCTTTCAATTTTTTGTCATAAATATAAGATTTATTAGACATCACAGAACAATGCTTAAAGTCCACAGATATTTCATAAGTCACTGTGAACATGCTGCTGTGCTTACTGGTTCAAAGAATTTCCACTCTTGCCCATGACATACATAGCATTTTTTCTTTCTTCATCTATTTTCAACTGAGGAAACCCCTGTAGGATCTCTCTCAGATCACCCAAGAACACTGGAGAACAGTTCAGTCATGGGTACAGAGGTCTACAGCTGGGCTGATTGGTTTAATTTCCTGAGAGCTGGTGAGTGAGCCAACAAGAGAAGGTGCCCTGATAGACCTTATGTTTGTGAACTGAGAAGGACTAGTGGGTGATGTGATGGTTAGAGGCCATCTGGGGTACAGCAATCACAAAATGATAGAATTTTTGATTCTTGGAGAAATAAGGAGGAGGGTCAGCAGAACTGCCACATTGCCAGATTCTGACCTGTTTAGGAGCCTGGTTGGAAAGCAGTCCTAAAGAGTAAAGAAGTCCAGGAAGACTGGACGTTCTTCAAGAAAATCCCACAGGTACAGGAGCAGGCCATGCCCACGTGCCAAAAGATTACCCTGTGGGAAAGAAGATTGTCCTGCCTGAACAGAGAGCTTTAGCTGGAACTCAGGTAAAAAAAAAGAGTTTCTGACCATTGGAAGAAGGGGCAGGCAACTCAGGATGACTACAAGGACATTGTGAGGTTATGTAGGGAGAAAACTAGAAGGGTCAAAGCCCAACAAGAACTTAATCTGGTTACTGCCATAAAAAACAATCAAAAAATGTTTCTATAAATACATGAGCAACAGATGGAGGGCTAAGGACAATCTCCATGGATTTTGGATGTAGGGGTAAACATAGTGACAAAGAATAAGGAAAAGGCTGAGGTAATAATGCCTTCTTTGCCTCAGTTTTTAACATAAGTCCACTTGTTCTCAGGGTTGACAAAGCCCCTGAGCTGAAAGACACAGTGGAAAGCAGAATGAAGCCACATAATCCAAGCAGAAATAGTTAACTACCTGCTACACCACTTGGACACACACAGGGCCCAATGAGATCCACCCAAGTGTACAGAGGGAGCTGGTGGAAGTGCTCACCTTCAATCATTTGTACGCAGTTCTGGTCAACTGGGGAGGCTGCAGTTTACTGGAGCTTAGCAAATGTGATGCTTATCTACAAGAAGTGATGGAAGGAGGATATGGGGAACTACAGGCCTGTTAGCCTGACCTAGGTACTGAGGAATGTCATAAAGAAGATCATCCTGAATGTCATCTTGTGACACGTGTGGGACAACCAGGTGATCAGGCCCAGCTAGCACGGGTCTATGAAAGGGAGCTCCTGCTTGACCAGCCTGATACCCTGCTATGACAAGGTGATCAGTGGATGAGGAAGAGGTTGTGGGTGTCATGTAGACTTTAGTCAAACCTTTGACACTGTTTCCCAGAGCATTTTCCTGGAGAAACTGGCTGCTCAAGGCTCAGATGGGTGCACTGTTCACTGGGTAAAATCTGGCTGGACAGCTGGACTCAGCGAGCGAGAGGTGGTGAACAGAGTCAAAACCAGCTGGTGGCCAGCTGCAAGCAGGTATGATGGTGTTGGTGCCATATGTCTCTGTGATGAGGAATTTGAGCTGCACTAACTGTTGTTAATGGGAATAAAGGTTGCTGGACACATTGCCTCTTCCCGGGGGAAGCTCTCCCGTGGTTCTCCTCCCTTACAGCAAAGGTGACCATTGCTGTTTTCAGGGAGCGACTTAACATTTGACTGCCTAGACATAGTATTGGTCTTTCCAGAGACAACAAAAGGTTTCCAGAGACAACAAAAAAATTTCCATATGCAAGTAATATCTGATCAATGACATATGTCTGCAGAGGCCTGTTGTTTTTTGTCTGGTGTTTCTGCTTACTGATTTAAAGTCAAATTCTGCAACTTTATATCAACACAAGCCCATTGTCTCTGGAGATTGAGAACAGAGTTTGGCTCTGTCACAGAGGTCTACCACAAACCATGTAATTCCAGCGTATGTATGATGTGTGACTTGTAACCTTGTTCTCTGCAGAGTAAGTGGTTTGTAGATCTCTTATGAAGACATGGTAAAGAATTCCAGCATTGCATCTGAAATTAATTCTGTTTTAAATTGCCCTCCTGCATATGCAAACAACTGAGTTTCCCTTGCCCACTTCTGTATAAAAAATGATTGTGGTATAAACAACCTTCAATACTTTGTAGTCTGAGTGTGGTGGTATGAGTGAAAGGTCAGAATAAGGCTGAGAGAAAACACTAGCCAAATAGGATAAAAAACACCTACGCAAAAGCTGTATGGTTTAAAAAAAGACAAACCAGTTAATGTCATTCTGCATTGTTGTCAACTACTCTTCCTTAAAGAAGGAAGGGATGTGAATTCCAAACTTGGGCTGCAGATTAGAAGCTTTCCGTTTAGGAACTATTATTTTGAAATATCAGTGGATGATGCTTTTTTCAATCAAAGTGGTTTCAAAGAGTTCAAACCCCAAATTCTAAGTAGCATTTTCTCTGTATTTTAAACATCTGTGCTGTTTATTAGAAATGGCATCAGATTTTGGCAATCCAATCTTTTCTCTTTTCTTTTTTTTCTTTTTTGATAGAGCTTGAAAGCACCACTCTTTTTTCAGTGCAGTTGTTGGGGTCTAGGGATTTCCTAAAATTGCTAGTAGAATATAATCCTGGAAGTACTTTATCCTAGCTTTTTTTTTTTTTAAAGGGCAAGGACACAAAGGAGGAGAAGAAAGTATAAGATATGTTCCTGATTTACGCAACACACAATTACACACTGTGCAGAAATTGTTTGCCACTTCGGTTCTACTGCCAGTTTCCCATTTTCTTAGGGGAAAATTGTAATTGTGTTAAAAAAATATCTGTTTTATAATAACAATTACTGTAATATTACCAACAGTGATTTTTGAGTAGATTTTTTTTAAAAAATTATCTTAAGCCTTTCTTTTTCAGTTGAGGTGATAGTAAAGTGAGAGGGAAGATATTAATTTTAAATTACCATTAATTTAAAGCTAGAAAGCCTCATTAGAAGGTTAGTTCTGTCTGCAGTAGAAAGTGCTGTACACCCTGTTCATGTGAAACATACAGTTTGTTATACAAAGAAAAGACTCAGAAGCAAATCAGAAATGGATATGAAAACTGGCTTTACTCTGACCTTTGTAGTGCCTACAGTTTAAATATCATTCTTTTTTTGAAAAATAAGACACAAACAAAATAGTATCTGCAGAACATGCCAACACTTAAATGAAGTTTTGTGTGTTTTATACGTGCATTTTGCAGAAGCTAGAAAAATCCTCTACAAGATATTTACTCCCAGTATTTCCAGCGGATCAGACTGATACCAACTCTGCTTAAAGTCTGGCTTGTTGTACACTTTAAAACATTTCACATTTCTCTATATAACCCACTTACCCGTTCCTTACACCTTAACTGAACTGTTAGGGTGCATTGTAGCCTTGCTTTCATTTGAAAAAATGAAGCTCTTTGAGCTGAAGGAGCATTAGCACTTCTCAGGTGTTCAGCTTCTGGCATAACCAGCCTGGGGAAGCCTCCTGTGGTATGTGCAGCTCAGGAGCCGAGGCCCCGGGAACAGCTGTCCCCTCATGAATCATTCATGGGGGGAGCTATGATGGTGAATGACCAGCTGCAAACAATGCATAACATTTAGAGAAAATAAAGGCATTTCACCGTAATTTCATTTTTTTTCCCAGAGGTGGGGCAGAGCCCCAGGTGTCTTCATAGTGGGACTTTAGTTAACTTTAGTTGAGGAGGAACTTTTAAGTCCTGGAGACAGTTTTCCAATGACCCCACAGGTCTTCTCAAGACCCCTTCCCAAAAGGAGGAGGCAAAATAGTAGTGATGATAAGGTAAGATATAAAGTATGGATTAGAAAACAGAAACATTTTCTTCCTGCCTTTAACTTTTGCTGTATTCCCAGATTTTGGAAAATTCATGAGAAATTAAATGGGTGACTATTTTCTGGCTGGCTGGGGAATGCCAAGTCACATGTTGTTGCTCCTGCTCTTTGACTGGCTGCCTTCTATAGCTAATCAACACAATGTCATTTTGAAATTCACATCTGGGAACTCTTTGAGCTAAATATGCACTTTTCATAAGCTCTGGCAACTGCAAAGCACCAAATGCTTGAATATTCAAGGAAAATAAACACACATGCTAAGAACGTGACAAAATGGAAATGTGTGTCAAGTTTGAAAGAACAATCTAGGATATCCTCTGCTCTCTGCTCCCTGCTCTCCACTCAGCTGTGCTCAGTAGCAGGAGTAGATGGCAAAAATGTGTGTCCCTTATGTAAGATGTGCTCACAATGCCCCTGAACTTTTGGCATCAGTTCAGAATGTAGTTAACTGGATCGTGCCAGTTTAAATATATCTGGTCATTTTCCAGTACACTGCTCAGCTGTCTACCTTTCAGCGCCCTTACTGGCATCTCAGTAAGCTCAATCTGCATTTCTGTGTTTGTTAATGTTACTGGGTTCTCTAGTGGGAAACAGGATATTATTATGTTGAGAGTGAGGGACTGGGAACCATGAGATCTGGAGTAATTTTTGGTGGCTGTTATGATTTTCTGCAAACTTCTGGAGACAGTCTTCTGGCTTTTAGTATTTAAAGAAGATTCACAGACCTCAGTCTAATGAAGCACACTTCTAGTTTTGAGCGTGTGAGTAGTCACATAGCTGTTAGAGGAATGAGGCTTTGATTTCTTTAGAGTTCAGTTTACTGCACGTATTTTACACTGTCTCAGGATGCTGAAGTACAACAGTATTTGGAGACTATCAGGAGGAGTCATACAGTCATGGGTCAAAATGACATGCTTAAAATTTCTAAAAAATCTTCAGACTTTGATATCATTTGTTATTACTTATACCAGAGACAAGAGGGTCCTTCTGAGTGAAAGAAATGTTCTCAGGACCTGTTGCTGACTACATCAGGCTAATTCTTCATCCTGTCCGATGGCCCCATGGAAGACACGATTCTTTGCTTATATCAATTTTTCCCCTTTTTAATATATTCCAGTGTGATTGTATGGAGATGTGCACAAAGGCTGTGACAAGGGTGGTCCTCAGTGATGCAACTGAAATGTAAACTCCACTGCCTGCAAAATTTCTCTGTACTGTGGAGAATAATTCAAATACCAACCTGCTTGGAGCATCTCCAGGTCAGCTCTTCTACTGCTCTTGAAAATGTAATAAATAAAGTTCATTAATAATAATAATCATAAAGTACAAGACAAACATGGCACTGATGGAAATGGTTAAACCCAAATTCCTTGCTGTGCCTGAATTGAAGTGCCTGTCATGCTTTGACAGGTTCCAAAATTAAGCTGAATAACTTAATTTCTGGTTGTGGATTCTATGGATCCTCCTTGTATACTGCAAAAAGCCAAATAAGAAGATTAAAAAGAGCAGTGCCAATTGTTTGGGGAAGTCATTGTTTGTCCACATTTAGCAAGAAAGGGACACCATTTGGCAGCATAGGGTACCACCGCCTTGGTTCCAGCTAATGATCACTGTGAATTGAGCTGTAGGGAGAGCTGCCCATTGACCAGCATTGATTGTTGTCCTCGACAGGTGCTAATGTTCAGAGGGCAGATCACAGCTGCTTGCACAGGGTTCCCATTATCCTTTGCTGGGTATTGATTCCCCCTGTGGGATGTTTCCTTCCTAACTGTGTTAATTTTCAGACCACATATTTGCATTGGTCTGTGCTGAGAGGAGCAAGCAGAGGTACCTTGGCTGTGTTTAGTGACCTTCATGTTCCTCTGCTCCCTCTCCCCCCCTCACCAGTCTCTCAAGTCTTTAGAGACCATGTCTGTTGGGATCCAAGTTTCCTTTAATTATGGTGCATATTAAGGGACAGCATCTATGAAGAATACCAGCACTACTCTTGTAATTGCTTCAGGTGCACTCAAAAATTAATCAGAAAGTACACAATAGGGTTTTTGTTTTGGTGTGCTTTATTTTCAATCCTTTCTAAGTCTGAAGACTTGCTGCCTGTGTGTAGTGCTCACACAAGTGTAACAAGGAAAGGATGGGGAAGTAGTTTGTGAAGCAGCCAGGGCAGGAACTGTTGTGTCCCTTCAGCACTATTTTTGTGCTGCACACAATTAATTAGCTGATGGACCTCTGTTACCATCAAACCAGAATGATATTATAATACATTCATTTTGCATGGAATAAATATCTTTCAGGGTTGAGTGGATATATGGATTTGTCATTCTGTAGGTGTCTGCATAGGGCTTAGAGCTGTGTTGGTATCTTGCCGAGTCTTCGCTCTACATAAGACTGCTTATAAGAATTGTGCCTTAGCTCTCTGCTTCAATAAATCAAAGAAGTCTAATCCAGAATTTTTTCAGAGAAGGGAGTAATAGCATATGACAGAAAAAATATTCGTCCACTGAGGATTTTTCTTGTTTTGGCAAATAAAACCACGTCAGTGTTACCGTCACATATGAAGAAACATTATTAATTTTATCTCCATAACAGGAAAATGGAACAATTAATTTAGCTTCTCTGAACAAATTATACTTTTGCACAGATAAATAGACAGCAGTTTCCAAGCCTTCCTTAAAGCATCTTTGTTTTTTGTGGTCTGCATAGAAATAAGAGGGTACATCTGAATCTAGTTAGCCCTAGGGTTGAAATAGTTAGGTTGTGGTGTTTCTGTAATCAATAACAACCAAAAGATGTATGTAATTATCTTGAGCTCCCCAGTTTAAATGGCCAGGTAGTCATTTATAGCTGAATATCAAGGTAGGTCCAACACTTGGATTAAAACCGCTGTAACCATTTTGACAAAATTTGTGAATTCCTTGTGGTGTCAACAAATTTAGCATTATTATAAAAGTAACTCTTTGAGCTTCAGGGTACCAGAGTGGTTACCTCACCCTGGAAGCATGAAGTCCCACAGACTGTATTCCAACATTAGGAATTTTCTTCTTTTTCTAGAACGTGTTTCCTATACTCTATGTGCATGGCTTTGGAACAGTGTAATCTACAGATATGAATTTTGGGGTACCCTTTTTAACTCTGGCAGGTTCACAGTCCACCTTACAAAAATGGTGCATGGGTGGGTGGATTAAAAAAGGATGTGAAAAATAATAAAAAAAAATTATATAATTGAAAATAAAATGGTAGGGGAATTCAGCAGCATCTGAACAGCAGGGAGAAGATATGTTCCTCTTTTCATTTTTCTACCGCTGAAGTTGCTTTACCTTTAATGCACAAGGGCTTCTGCTCATCTTGGTTTCCCAGGACTGCAATTGCTTCTGTGGTTGCTGGAGTGAGTAGCTTGTGCTGCAGTGCATGCAGGATTGAAAGAGATGGTTTAATCCTCAGTTGCAGCACATCAGCTCATTTAAGCAGCTGTAGTGATGCAAGTGTGGACAAGGGTACAAGTCATCTCATTAACTGATAACTGCTGTATGTTGGAGAGTGCAGACTTAAGCTACTCCTGAAATGAAAAAAGCCATCTGTTTGAGATCAACTGGGACATCAAATTTAAAAAGTAAAAGAAAAAAAAAAATAGAAAATCCCAGCCCAACAGAGAGCCTGAGTCTGCTCTTGCTAACGCTTGAATAACTCAAGAGAAATGAACAGAAATTAACACAGTGGAGGCAATGTAACAGCAGTAAAAACAAGATCAGAATCTGTGCCCATAAGAGACATCATATGTGAACTTTGTAGAAAGAAGATGAGTGGGAAGAAAAATATTGGTAGGGAAGGGGTAAAGACAAGGAATATTTATTATCTGCATAATGCAATGCTCTTCCACCCTTCATGGGATCAGAAATGTGAAAATTTTTCCTATTATTTGTCATACTTTGAACAGTTGCTTCCCAGTGTGTTCAAAAGGAAACATTTCAGTTTTCTCAACTGGATTTGCTTTGTGGGACTGACTCTTCTCTACACCAGAAGGCTACAGATCTGGTACTGCTCATTTGGGACCCACCGAATTGCATTGATGTAGGGGAAGCGAAAGGGGAGAAAACAAGGCTCTGTGGCTGGAACAGAAACTCATGAGTTAAAAAAGAATTATTGGGGGAAGGGGGAATAAAAAAGAAAAAAAAAAAAAAAATTAGAGAATTGAGAATTCAAAGAGGCAGGTGAAGCTGAGAGACAGAGCTTTATTGAAGGGGATGGTGAGATAGTGCTGTGTGTAAGACAGGAGTTAGCTGAAAGAGAAAAAAATAATTAAATTCAAATGGGAAGCTAATTAAAAAAATAAGAGGGAGAAAAGAATACATTAAAAATGGAAAAAGGAAATAGAAGGAAATACGAAATAAGAAAATGCAAGTACTGAGAGGTAAGACATGAAGAAAAATAATTTTATCTAAAGCAATTTTACAAAATAAAAGCAGAAGCAATTTTATAAAAGTCTTTACCTTTGGATTGACAACCACCCCAAAAGATCTCCAAGAAAAACAATTCAATTCGAATTTGATTCTAGTTAATTAAGACACCAAAGTAGATTGCTGAGTTGGGCAGCAATTCAATGCAGTTTAAGTAGAGTTGTCAATCAGTACAACTGCAATCCAAATTAGAGACCAAAAAAAAAACCCAAAAAGAAAAAAAAAGAGCTTGATCTTATTTCTGATTGACTTCAATGGGACAGGAAGAAACCATTGTGAGGAAAAAAAACATTATTGGGAAAGAGAAACAATGACGGAAGTTAAAGTCTAAGAGATGATTTGAGCTACAAGCCATGATGTGAAGATGGAAAGTGAGAGCTTTCTTCTTACCAGGACCTTGTTGGTTTCTGGTCTGTTCATGCTGCCTCTAGATCAAGTGGAAAGCTGAGGATGGGGCTGTATTTTCATAAATTTATAAAATATCCTGAGTTGGAAGGGACTTGTCCAGTCCAAGCTTCATCAGATGCAGCTTAAGGCCATTCCCTTGTGTTCTATCACCAGACACTGGGCAAAGAAGATCAGCATCTCCCTCTCTGCTCCCCACCTTGACAGGGTTGCAGACAGCAATGTGGTCACCGCTCAGTCTCCTCTTTTCTAAGCTGCACAAACCTAGGATCTTCAGCCAATCCAAGTCACGTCCAACTGTCCTTTCTCCATCTTTGTTGCCCTCCTTTGGGCACTTTCTAAAATTTTTATATCCTTCTGATATTGTGAAGCCCAAAACCACGCACAGTACTCGAGGTGAGGCCTCACCAAAGCTGACTATAACGGGACAATCACTTTAGATCAGTTAGCAGCATCATCCTCAATGCACTCCAAGTATATGGTTGGTCCTTTTGAATGCACATTGTTGACTCAAATTGAGTAAATCATCAATCAAAAGCCTCAGATCTCCTGCAGGGCTGCACTCCAGCCTCTCATTTCCTAATCCAACTGTGAATCAATTTCTCTCCTCTCTTCAAGGCAATCAACATGGATAGATAGTAAGGAAACAGGTCTTCCCTCAACTTGGCACACACAGGAAAGAGGTTTGATGATACTTTAGAGCAGTGATGCTGAGACCAATACATCCTCAAACTCCTTCAAAAGATGCGGCAGCTTACTCAACTCCCCTATTCCAAGCATTTCCTGAAGATGCAATGTAATGCCTCAACACTAAAGGGACAAAGTCTTGCAAATTCTTGAACATGCAAGTTATTATCCATGGATTAAAACGGAAGTAATCACCTATAAAACAGGTCACATACTGATATTCCTAATGGTTGCAGCAGTAATGGATCTTTAAAGCAGCCTCTAGCCAGGATGCTGCTCATGGCTCAGGCTCCTGGAGGAATTTGCTGCATGCAGGTCATATCCTCTGTGTGTGCATCAGTTTAACTCCAGGGAACTGAGTTCATCTTTTTCTTCTTCACAAAGGTGTTGTGAGAATAAACCTGGGACATTTTAGGATAGAGTGATAAATGAAGCCATTCCATCTCATGGCATAGCCACACAGTAAAGGTCTGTAAGCGTCTTCTGGACAAATCTTGCTCTTGTGAGGGTGGATATAACATGGGCCATGTCTCAAAACATCCTGTTAGTCATTAGCTGCAGCTGCAGAGCTTTGGTCTTTGGCTCCTGCTAGCCAGGGGAAGCAGGGGCACACCATATGGCTCAGGTACAGAGGTGTGGGAGAGGCCATGCTGCTCAGGGGGAGGGGTTGTCCAGGTGTAATTCAGGATGGTAGATAGCCCAATGAGTTTAACAGCACTGTTTAATGACATTGTTACCATACTACACAAACTCCCATTGAAATTAATGGTATTTCACATAATAAAGTACTGTGCAAATACTCAGTTATGTAGAACATTAATGTGCCTTTAAAAAGGTCATAAAACCAGAAAATCAATTTCATCTCTGTAGTTATATTTGAAGTGGGGGCTCATAATAGAAACACCAGCACACCTAGAGATGGAAGTCTTCAGCTCCTGAGGCTTGTAGTCATTTGTTCCCTGTCACTTTAATCCAGTTAGAGATTTTGAAATGAGAATTCTTTCCTCTCTGTTTTCTTTTTTTTGTCTGTCAAACAGAGTTTCACCTTGGGTTTCTCCAGAGGAACAGACAACATAAATCTATGTTTTTTTGCTTTCCTGTGTATGTGCTCAACTCACAAGTGATGCTAGCAATGAAGTATATTCTGTTGTTGACCGAATTGGAAAACACAAAATGAAACATTTGTTCTCATTCAAAACAACATTTTTTTTTGTTCCCTCCACTAAACAAAACACTGATTCTTTAGACTTCACAAATTTAAACACGTTTTCCTAGAAATCACTACTGGCAAGTATGTGAGCACACTATTTTACATTTCAAGTAGACAGGGTGGCATGGATATATTTCTTAGTACTATCTCAGAGGTCTCTGTTCAGGTTTTCTTTTATGCCTTACTTACCATCACAAGATAAATGTGATAAATCCTATATAAATTTCTTTGCCTTTTCCTTATTCCCCTGGTACATCATTTAGGCTGGAAGGAGGTACTCTTGCTTCTGTTTAGATATTTCTCTTACTGTTTTCTGAACAAGACAGTGTTTCCACATCTTGAGCTGATCCATTAGCTGTCAGATCCTCCTTATCACATGAGTATACGTTTCTTTGTCCTATGAGTTTTTTTGACCCTTCTCCTTCATTGCTTTTGTGTATGTCTCTAAAATACTTCTGGGATTTTTTTTTTTTATTCCTCATTTCTCTTGATAGGTGGTAAAAGCTGGTTCATTAGTCAATCTCTTCAGCCAAAATTGGTAAAATCATGGCTGTTAAGATTAGCAGTTCCTCAGAGTTCCTCATCTTGTGAGAACCCATGAGTTGAATTCACAGAAAAATTTCAGATTCCAACAATTTGCCTTGTAATTTCATCAGTGAACACAGTTTGTCGGTTTTACTGGGGCAGAGTCACCAACTCTTCACAGGAGGCACCACCACAACATATTTCATGACCTCATCTATGGAGGCTTTTTAACAGAAAACTGAGAACTGTAGTCTCTATAATGAGAGAAGCTGATATCAAAGAAAGTGGGACTTGCAGAAGTACTAAATTACATATACCACTATCTATATGCAGATACAATTAGATATATGAAGACTGAGACTGGGAAAGCTGGCATTGTGTCATTCCTGTGACAGGGCATATGTCTGTGATGCAAGACACCAGTACTAGAGAGCTGGACTGTTGCACAAATCTGCCCTGTAGCCTTGTGAGGTAATTCATTCCTGACACACATAACTGGAAGACAAATAGTAAGATCTAAAGAATTGCATAAGGTGCACTGAGTGCTCAGAAATGCTCCCAGCAGAGCAGGTAGTGATCCTCTGTGCTTTGAGTCTAAAGCTCTAGCACAGGACTATTGTATTACTCTATTTTCAGTTCTGTAATCATCACCTCAGACAACCCAAATTTGCCTAAAATCAAAGGCAGAGACAGGAAAGGTATTAAAACAGAGAGGAAAAACAGATTGTAGGGAATTGAGGAGAAGGGGGTTAATTCAGGTATTGAAACAGTCAATGGAGATTGAAAAATTGTTGACAGAAGAAGCATCTAAGCTAAACTTTCCCTTGCATTACTTACAAATATAAATACATAATGTGCACTGTTCCTATGGTACAAGTTTGAGGCTTTTTTGTTTGTTTGGTTGGTTGGTTTTGGTTTATTTTATTTTTATTTTCTGAATAATCTGAAGCATATATTTATGAAGATATATTTATTTTTTAACCTGAGCTCATCTGAGTAGCAGTCAGTACTCTGTAGATGCTCCACAAGCAACCAGGAGACTGGTAAGATTATTTGATATCTCCAAGGAATTTGGGTAATGCCATGCCTCTAGGACCTCACTAAAGGTCTGGGGAAACGTGCTTTCATTCCAGTTCTGATAACAGGGATATGTAGTCTCCTTCAAAGTATATGCAGCAGTGTCTCCCAGGCCTGTATCCAGAACTGCAATCATAATTGTGAAACTAAAGAAAGAAAATCTTATTCTTCGGGAAAAATTTTCAGGTGTCCTTTGGCAGTGGTAAGAACTGGACTCTGGTTGCTTTTAAACGAAACTGAGTTCTGGGAAAAAGGGACATGAAATTACCTGTGTCTTCTGGGAAGAGCAAGCTCTCTTGTGATGCTGGAATATATTGATGCTCGTTTTTAGCATCTTTGACATATTAGACATTAGAATCTGAGTTGAACCTTGTAGTTCAAAGTAGTTTTCTATTTTTTCTTACTGAACTTCAAGACAAAGACTACTCTGATCAGCATTTTTGATTTTTTTTATGTTTTAATTGCATTTTGCATTCTTAATTCATTTCACGTATAAAGCTCACCATAGGTTAACTTGGGGTTTCTCAGTTTTCTTCTTTTTTTCTTCTGGGATTCCATGACAACTGCTCTTTTTTCAGTTCAGATGCTCAGGCTTAGATCAGTTATAAAATCTTCCACTGCTTTGCTTCCTTTTTTTTTTCCACTTCAGATCCCAAACAAGTGTTACATATTTTCTTTCACCAAGCACGCTACTTACTCCTGCAGTAAGTCTGCTCTTCCTGACTTCACTGAAAACTTAAAAGATTTTCAAGTGCATCAGGGCTTGGACTTGATCAAGGTAAGATATCCTGGATGTTTTTCTTCTCATTGGCACCTCGTGTTTTCCAAAACCAAATACACTGTTGTTTAAAAGTCACTTGTTTTCATGCTTCTGAGTGAGTTTCAGCTCCACAGAAACTCTTTGTGCTTTTCTTTCAGAGGATTTTGACTTCTTATTACCTCTATTGCCTTGCAGTAGTCAATAAGAGCTTTGAACCTGGAATGATTTAAACAACTCTTATTTGGGCACAGGATAGTAAATCCTGCTGGTTAACAGAAGAAAAGCCCCAAAGATATCCTTTTGCCTGGGTTTTCCAGTGCCTGGAGTAAAAAGTACAAAGTTACCAGCACATTTGGTCTCGCAAGAATGAGAAAATTTTCCTGCCCATAAGGCTGGTAAAGGTTGGGAAGAAAACTCTGAACTCAGTAAAGTAAAGGAAATTACAGTAATGTGCCTGAACTGTAGCCCTGTAGTGTTAGCTGGGAGTTCATGATCGGCATGCTCCCAGGTTCCAGCTAGCCCACGTATTTCATCTAGAGCTATGAGGAATGGCAGCAGTGATGGCTGTTAAGAGGAAAGAAGTGCTGGTAGAACTTACTCTCAAGGCTAAAAAAGGTGGAAGTTCTTAGAATCCTTTAAACCAAGTTATACTCATGATAACACCATTCATCATAGCAATGCCTTCCCCTACCCCTCATCAAGCCAGCCCCTTTAAACACAACTCTTCCTGCTGTATAAAGTTATTCAATGAAAGATTTTATTACTGCTGTCTGTACTATTTTTCCAGGGTGATACCATAATAGAAATCAACACAGCAAAATCAGTAATAATCACACATGTTTCATATTGGTTCCCATGTGGAAAACATTTCAAAGGTGTCAGTGCCTGGAAAACCTGATGGTTTCATTGAATACCAGAATGAAACTCCAAGGCAAACCCTGAGGAGAGATTAACACTTGGAAGTATAAAATTCAGGTAGTAATGAGAAGCCAGGTGTTCACTGTCAAGGATTCCAAGTTTCCCTAATTATGGGCAAGTATCTGACTTTAACTGCCTCTCTCAGGTGAGCTAGTAATCCCTTGTTGACAAAGATTTATAAAGAGAAAAAAATAACAATAGGAAAATAAAAAGAAATATGCCTCTGTTTGCTGCTATGGAGAAAATATTACACAAGCAGCCCTATTTCTAACTAAATTAAGACGAGAGAGGGAGTTGGAAGTCATGTTGCACCCACAGTGATCATTCTGCAAATTGCAATATGGATCTAGAATTTCATGTTAATTACATTTTATTTGAAAAGTGCTGCACTACCCAGTATTTTCCACAGCAGTCAAGGCTTGATTCTGCTCTCCATTATGCAGGTGTAAAGTGGAGTATCTCCAGTGAAGCTAATGAAGTTAGAGTAGTTTAAGACTGAAATGAGGAAGATTACAATAAGGCCCTAGAGTCTGCAATATTGCTACTGCAGTTAATGATCATTACTGCAGAAGGCTGTAGTCTGGTAATTATTTCGTTTGTGCAGGTAGAAAGATACACAGAACTGGCACCAATTGTGTCTGTAAGAGAAATAGTCCAAAATTTTCCAACCTGATATTGTCTCTCCAAATTGCATTGCATATTCCTTTTTGTGTGTATTGTGGTTCTGTGCAGAGGGGAGCGTGTTTGCATTTTGAGGAGGCTGATTTAAAAGGCTGCATGGAAACTGAGTATCAAAGTGACAAAACTGTACTTCTGTTCCACTAATCCTTTAGGCTGCTCTGATGTCTATTGCCATCATGTGGAAACCCCACTATTTTTGTTTTTGGAGTGTCTTGATGCACACTTTAAAATACAACACTTTAGCCAGTCCTAGTTCAAACCACTTTCCAAGTCTTGGTTTACCAACCCCGTGTTAAATGTCACCCAGGCTTTCCTGAGCACTATGTGTGGGTGTGTTTAGGGCAAAAGGTGGACCCAAAGTTTTGCTCCCAGAATTGAGTGAAGCAGGCCACAGTGAGACTTTGTGCTGACAGCCCAGGACAAGAGCGGGTATCTTGGGTTCATCTCTGCCTCAGCAGCTGAGGACACAGGAGCGGCATCTAATCTGGATTGGCAGTGTAGGCTCAAGCATTGATTTGTGATTTTCCACACATAAACTGCCAGCAAAGTCACTGTATGGATTTAACCAGTGCATAGCTGGAGATGGATGGGACAGAACATGCAGCAAGAATTATCCCTAAAAAGCAGTTTGGATATGGCCATCCTGTTCAGGTCTTGACTATATTAGAATGAGGGCTGGGCCATGCCTAAGGAAAGATCTCTAGTCTGAAAAAGATCTCTAGTTTGCTCATATTTGCAGAGCTGTAGCATAACACAGATGCAGCTGGAGCAGAGATAGGTCATTACCAATACATTTTACTTTTTTCATTGGCGCCCTGTAGAGCCAAAGTCAGGTACCAGCCTGGTAGCCCTGGGGTAACCCAGTGGCTAGCATTGAGGAGCTAAGATCTCAAGGGCTGAATTTAATGCTTTAGGCCAAAAGGAGGCTCCACATGGACAGGTCTGGATGCTCTGTACCTAGTGATAACATCCAGCTGGCCCACTGTCTGCGCAACTCTGAGCCACCAGCCCAAATGTGCTACCTAGAGAGGCTCCAACATTAGGGGAGCAAGGGTGTAAGGGAGCAGTAGGCAACCTGATGAAAGAATTGATGTGAGCTGAGGGTCTCAGGATATGGAGTTTTGCCTGTTCCTGGGACTGACCAGGTAAGATACAAGTTCATGCAGCCTTGGAGTAACTGGTCTGAATGTAGAAAGCTGGATTAGGGCACCTAGCATTTTAAATCATACTTCAACACAGTCTAAGCGTATATCCAGTGCCAACCTCTTTGTTAGTCTAGCTATCTGGATTATTTATTCCCCATATATTAATATATTTATTTTTAAGAGGGCTATTTTTTGTGACTGATATCTTAAAAACTCCCATGCTAACCTATTTTCTCCACCCAGGTGACACAAGCTTAGCATCAATACTTATAATGAATTTTGAGCATATGAGAACATATCAATGACAAGAGGAGAACAGAAAATTGGAAAAGATGTTATTAAAAGATTACTATCTTCAGATAATCTGTTTTCAGCAATAGCGCAGTCCAGGTGTAGCAGATTTCATAATAACTCTAATATCCACTACATTTGGAGGGGAAGTTTTTGAAGGCATAAAAAGTGAAAAGGTCCCCAGATCAATTTGGCTGGGAGAATGGAGGCTGTCTTTCAGGTTCCTGGAGATTTCCCACCTTTGTACTTTACATGGGGGATAGCAAGTCCAGAAATTGTTCTGTAGCTGTGCTTTGACAGGCGCACTTCTGCCGTTCTGTGTTTGGAGGTGTTGAAATGCTGCTGACTTGTTTGTCACAATATTACTCCTAATGCCTTTTAAAAATTACTGTGTGTTGTCTGCTCTTTCTTCTCTCTCAAGTGATGGTGAATTAGAGGGGAAGCATGGAACTGAGGTGGATTTGCCTTTGCAAACAGCTTTGGTAGGAGGGAGGCAGGCAGGGACTGTGATGGTTTTACATCACAAGGCTTGCTCCTTTTTCTTTGCCTTTCTCTGAATGGAAATGTACTACTTCACCTCTCCCAAAGAGAAAGACAACACAAAATCTCATCAGGCAAAAGGTTATGACTCTCTTCTCATTAAGCACTTAAGTACCTGAGAACTGAATTCTGAGAGGCTCCTCCTAAAAGGGTGGCCAGCTTTATCTGTGAGATAAAATGCAGCTTTTCTTCCGGAAGGACATCACAGTTCAGCTCAGAAGCACAAGCTGGAAAAGGCATACTGCACATGTTCATCATGTAATCTATCTCCTAGGATGCACAACTTGAAAAGAGTTTGTATGTCACTGCAATATGTCCCCTTGTTTATCTTCCAGCCAGACTTCATGTATCATGTTGATATTTTGGGCAATGCACAGGGCCAGTTCCCTCCTACTGAGGTGAGTGGGAGCTGCATGGTGCCTGATACCAAAGCTAGGGAATTATTCAGATTGACTATCATAGCTGAGTGCATGCCAGGCTTGTTTTATTTTGCTTGACAGATCTGCTGGGGAGTTAAAGAGCTGAGGGGTGGTTGAGTTTCCACAGCAGAAGAAAGGCAGGTAGTACCACTTGCTCAGTAGCACGCCATGTATCACACATGGGTGGCATTGGCAGTTTGAGGAACAGCTCAGCTGGAGGTGCAAGAGGCTTCAGGTTCAGGGAAAACAAAATCTCCCTTGTTCTGCTGGAGCTATTGCTTAAGGTTTATCCTTTTTAGTATTTGTCCTGGAGGGTTGCTTAGGGCATTACTGTGACATAAAGAATTATTAATAATGATTCAGCAACTATATTACCCTGTGTAAAAGAAAACAAAACTAAATAAGGCTAATCTTTTGCAATGCTACTTGCAGTTTCCGACAGGGACTGTTATTTATCTTCTATCCATAAAATAATTAAATCTTACTGCTTTCTAGTTGTGAAGGAGCTGAACTCTGAGGATTCGATCCTCACATGGTTTATATCTTCGGGGATCTGGGTCAAATATTAAGATAGTATTTTACTAAAAAGACTTTTATTTCTGTTGTTTGTTTGAATACTCAAACAAAACTGTTTTGAAGCCGGTTCAGTGTTAGTGCAGTGAACAGTATTCATACACCTGGACTCTGCTGCACTTGTTCCTCACATTTGTGCTGTAAAACAGGGACCAATACTTAACAGCAAACAGTGTGTCCAAGCAGCTGCTGACCAGTGCACATCTCTTTGTGTAGCCCATCTGCGGCATTGTGGTGTATCCATGTCTGTCATCTCTTGGGGCTCACAGGGAGAAGACCTCATGTGCAGTCCCCTGCTGGGGGTTTCTCCTGCAGCACTTGATATTTGCTCCAGGAGCACTCCCTTTCCATAATGCAGGCACAATATTGCCTTGTGTTATATGGATGATTTGCTGCTTCACTGATGTATATTGTGCTGTAATGGATAGAGGTGTTCTAATGTAATGAATGCTGCTCATCAGTGGGCTCTGCAAGACTGTCTGGGATGGAATCCCACATACATGTCTGGGAATGCATGGGAGAGTGAGTCTGGAGGGGTGTGGGTGGAGGGTTATAGGGGTTGAGTGACTATGTCTCTTTTGTCCCTGACAGTGTTCTGGTACCACAGACATATCTCCAACTCCAAAAACTTCCTTAGTGTCTGGCTAACAAACACAGTTAATTTTGCTTCAATTCTATCAGAAAACAAGAAGGAGTTAACCCAAATGCTGTCATCATTATCATAAATACAACTTGGAGAAGGAAGCAGCTAAGTCACTAATTCCTTCTGAATTCAGCCTGGTGATGCAGAGACAAAAGAGTGTGTGGCCAAGAAGAAAAACACTGTGTATATCAAAACACACATGCAGAAATTATCTTGAGAATGGGAGATGCTGAACATAAAGAGAAAAAACCCAAGAGAATAGAAGGAAAGATAATAAACAGCCACAGCCAGACTCAGATGCTCTCTCTCCCATTAGAGAGGACTTTACCAACATGTATTACCTCACTGGAAAGTTATGTAGGCAGGTGTGATTCAGGATGAGCCCAAATGAAGCCTATTGTTTTATCTATATTAAAATATAGAAGTGAATAGCTGTATATTGTACCTGAATTAGTAATTGCACAGGACTGATTCCAACAGGTTCTAGGGATTTAGCCATGGAAATCCCACTGACCTTCAGTAGTGCCTATGCACCTACATTGCTCAGGCACTTTAGAAAATCTGTGTGTATGTACTGGGCTCCAGGGAAAAGTCCACTGCAATTATTATGATTTTGATACCTTGTAATGTACTCAATTTTATACAAATTTACACAGTAGTATTTGTCAGGTCAGGGTTGTTGCCACTGAAATGGAAAGCTCAAATTGGTGTCAATTACTGAGACTTAACATTGTACTTTGAATCATTACTTTTTATATTTACATGAGAGTGTCCTTTGAGTCACATCTGGTTTTTGTGCTGTTTACAAACTGCTTTAAAAAAGCTGAGCTGAGAATATTCACAGTTAGTTCAGTATGTCAAACAGAGGAATAGAATTTAGCTCTATTCTTAAACCATGATTATTTATGTAGCAGGAATGTTGGCCAACAAAAAGAATGAAAGCTGACGGGCATGAAAATAACCAGTCTGCTCATACATGAGATTTGCTTGCCGTGGTCCCAGCAGGACCTTGAATAGGACTGTGTAAATTGTGAAACAAAGGGTGTACAGTAAATGCATGCCAGAGATGACCATTTGTGGGGCTACTTAATGCTACAAATTCCGCATGGTGAATTCCACATGGGGCTGTGAAAGAAAGAGCAGAAATCGCAGACTGGATAAGGTTGGAAGGGACCATAGAGGGGCATCAGGTCCAGCCTCCTTGCTTAAGCAGGGTCATCCTGGAGCACATGGCACAGGATTATGTCCAGATTGTTCTTGAATACATACAGTAAGGAACACTCCACAACCCCTCTGGGCAACCTGTTCTAGTGCAGGGTCCCTTGCATAATAGAGTTCTTCCTCATATTGAGTTAGAACCTCCTGTGCATCAGTTTCTGCCCATTGCCTCTTGTCCTATTGCCCAGCACCAATGAGCAGAGCCTGGCTTCATCTTTTTGGAATCCTCCCTTCATGTACTTACAGATATTGATGAGATCCACTCTCAGACACCCTTTCTTGAGTCTACACAGGCCCAGCTCCCTCAGCCTTTCCTCGTTAAGAGAGAAGCTCCTGTCCTGTAATCATCTTTGCAGCCTCTGCTGGATCTGCTTCAGGAGCTCCACATCTCTCTTGTACTGAGGAGCCCAGAACTGGACACAGCACTCCAGACGTGGCCTCACCAGGGCTGAGTAGAGGGGCAGGATCACCTCCTACTTGCTGGCAATGGTCTTCCTAACAGAGCCCTGGAGAAAGAAAGAAAGAACTCAGAAAGCTACAGGAGCACATGTGCCATGTTCTGGGAGCACACCACTGTTGGTTCCGGGTGTGGGCTGGTGCATCAAGTTACCAGTTTAACCTTAAAATGCAGACTAAGTATAAGAAGACATGTAGCTGTATAGATTATGAATGCCCAAAGATAAATTAATGCAAGATTATATTTAAAACAACTTACAGTTGGGAAATGAGGTAATCAGAAGTGTGAATGCATCACTATTGTGAGAGCCACAGGCCTTTATCTGATGCCTGCAGACATATCCATTTGCAGATATGCTATGAAAACTATTATTTGATCACATATAATGGTTTTTCAAAGGGTGCCTGCATTGGTTATTGAATGGCATGGACAGAGACTGCTGGATGAGACAGATGATCAATAATTAGTTTTAACCTGTTTTTCTTAAGAAATGAGTATTTAGTTATTTTCTGCTGTCCCACCCTCTCTCTAATGACTTTAACTCTATTGGACCATCTAATCTAAACTTGACATGGGGAAGGGACAAATAGTGTGTGTCCTCAGAACCTTGCTAGGTTGGCTCAACCAGCATATTAGGCATCAGAGAATCGCTCACTCAAAATGAAGCAGGTTCAGTTAATACTGCATTTCACAGTCTATTTGTCACTCTTAGTGCTCCTCATATGCAGTCCCAGCAGCAGGCATGCACCAGATAAGGAATTTTCACAGTGCCATGAATTTTCTTTTGGCAACTGCTGGTCTTATCAACAAAGTACCTTGCAAATACAAAGTAAGCTTTACAATGATAAAGGGAAAGATAAGTGTTATTATCTATATGCTATGGAAAATGATCTAAATATACAGTGCCACCAATTTTGTGTGCTTCTATAGTCATTTGTGTAAAATGGGACACAACTAGATTATTCTGATCTTCCAAGCACTGAACATTCTCAGACAGAGTTGAAACAGGTCAGAACCACTGACAGGGCCATCCATCCTGTGACCTTGGGGAGGCAGATCTCTCAGTGCTGCTCTTTTGCACCTTTGTGTTGTATGAGTGCATCTGTGATGGAATATATAGTGTTTTGTGTGACTTGTCCTATTTGTCTCTGCATAATACAGTGGACTCAGGTGAGGCTGGAAACTGAAGAAATTGGGAATAAATTACTGCTTTTTCAAGACAGAGTGTAAGTTGTGGAAAGGTGAGAATCTTTTCTCAAGGCACTGAGAGTGTGAACAAATATCTTACTCCACTTAATAACAAGTTACAATGAGAAGCAGTTTGTCCGCTGTCAGTATCTGACAGTGTCTCTTGCTCTCTCTTGCATCCACCTTTCTCTAACTCACATTTCTGAAGTCCTGCAAACTCTTCAGTCTTCCAAGATCCATCTCACAATGCCAAGGCAGGCTGAAGGAGTAAAGCAAAAGTTTTTCATTTAGCACCTGTATTTCTCTCACTATCTTCTTTTTTTCCCCACGGGAAAGAATCTGTGTGATGAATATTTCTCAGACATCTCTCATGGTCCTGTCTAAGGGAGAAAGGAAGAAGGAATAAAAAAGACAAAACATGAAAACTTTTGCAAAGATGAAACCAAGAGGGTATTTGTTACAGTAAAAATGTAGCACGATAAATAGAAGGATCACTCTGGAACAACTTGCTGGTATGGCCATCTCCTTGATGTTGGAGGTTATTAACTTGTGGAATTTTTTAATGACATTAGAATACAAGAGATTTCTCATATTTTGGCTACTTCTATTAAACTGTCAGCTCAAAATTGTCGGAGTTTATGAATTAATTTCTAATTGGTCTAATTTCTTTATATATACTATAGTGTCATCTATAAAATCTACTAAATGTAAAAAATATATAAAGTCTTGGCCTGATAGGCAGTTGGAAGCTGCATTTTAAAGCTTATCTGTCCTGTTCCTTATACAGGAAACCTTCTGGTATATTGTTCTTTTCATTACTTATATAGCATTCTGTCATATGTAGACTCAAAACAGCAAATTCATATAAAGTATAACTCTATATAAAGTGGGAGAAAATGAGACAGAAGACTGCAAAGGTTTCTTAATATGGTGATGAAACCAAAAGTCTTCTTATAAAGCTGATACTAAACTATTTTGGGTTTTAGATGTACGTGATATTATGCAGTCAAAATGAAAGTGCCTTATCCCATATTTCACTGTTATTGACATAAATAAAATTTAGGTGCAGTATTTTATTTAATTTCATAAAATTAATCCAAGAGCAAAACTGCATAATCTTGTGTGGCAACATAACTTTGTATTCATGGCTGATTTTTTCCCCTTAACACAGAAAAATAATGTGCGTTGATGCAGTGTCCTAACACAATAGGGGCTAATGAATAGAGCTTGCTGTGCTCAAGAGACTGCAGTTCAATTACTAGTGGTGCCAATCAAGTCAGAAATATTAACCATGGTAACAGCAGTTTTGAGTTACATGGAATCAGGCCGTGGCTTCTTGGGGAAGATTGCCTCTTGGGAGGGAAGGGGATGTTCACAGCAAAAGTTGCAGAGGGTCAAAGACTGCTTATTTGTGGCAAAGGAGAGCAATTTGGCTCACGCTACAGGAAGGTTTCTGCTGTTTTTGTACTTTTTCATTGCAAGTGCACCTGACAGTTCATAGTATGTAAGTGTGACTAACTATGTGATCCATGCATAACTTATAGAATTGGAATTCCTATGTATAAATGTACAACAATTAGTTAATCATGTGAAAGATAAATTACAAATCAGATTAGGTCCTAAGCAGGAGTAAAATGTTGCTGAAGTCAGTGTGACTGGGCTGAATTACACCAATTGATTCTGTAGCTTTTTTTGAGGATTTACTTAATATAGTGCGTTTGTTCTGCTGGCTGGCGGTCAGAGTGAGGATCCCTCGATGGGATACAATGGCAGTGTTATGTATTAGTAG
>WEIT01003345.1:94956-127107 GCA_013389985.1 Dryoscopus gambensis | reverse complement strand
GAGCCGGGCGGGGCCGGGAATGCCGGGCAGTGCCGAGGGATGAGCCGCGTCCGGCGCTGGGCACTGCCGGGGGATGCCCCCGGGCTATCGACTGCAATAAAAACCGCAAAATCCCCCGTCTGCCTTTCCTTGTGCTGCTGAAACGCAAAATGCTGCTAAGAAGTGGGCGTTGTGTTTGGCCTGGGATTCTTTGTGATAATACATAACACAACTAATGTGTATGTTGAAAAAGAAACCCCAAACCACCCCCCCAAAAATCCACTCTAATTGCATTAATTCTTCCTTTTGGTGAGAGTGTGAGGCCATACCGCAGCAGCTGCAGGCTCACCACGTTCCACACTTCTGGAAGTGGTTCGGTCTGATGCTGATGAGGTATGTAGGACAGAATTAATTACTGCCTTATCTGTGCTCAGGCTTGAATTTCAAAGTTATGTTTGCTCTGTTGAGTGCTTATGATTTTTTGACTACAAAGGCAATGATTGTTTAGGCAAAATGAACAACTTTTGTACCCCAGACTGTGCATTGTAAATGTGCAGCAGCAGTGCTGTGCAGTTCTACACTGAGCATGCGCCGGGAAATGGCCAGATCTTTATTCAATCCACCTCAGTCATTTATTGATAAATAAATTAGTAATATATAGTAAAAAGTAAAATTAACTCAAGGTTTTCATTCTTATTTTTTTCCAGAAAGAGCTCAGTCTCCCCAGAAGAGGAAGCTTGTAAGTATAATTATTCTTTATTCATCCCTTGGTTTGTTTTGAACATATATAGCTGTTCAGTTGTGGAAGTAATTTAGATGGGCAGATGCTCTGTTTTCTCTTTTAGCATTTTCAAGAACCTCTCATGGGCTTGGAAACAGCTAGCTTGGATTCTCTGAGACTGAAGCCTCTATTCATTTTCTTAAGTGTAGTAGGAAAAGCAGTGGTAGTGTAAGCTTACTTCTAATTACCAGCTTGAGCTGATCCTGCTATGGAAGTAGCTGTGGTGTTGAGTGTTGCCACTGTGACATCGCTGAAGTGACTCCAGAGAAGTCACTGATTATTTATGCGATATGGACAACTTTGATCACTGCTCTTCAAACAGTCTGTTGACAGAAGTCTAAGCACACAGCTCCTGGGCCACACAGGTCAGGTGTTTGTGGAGCAGGCAGCCTGATAGAGGTAACTCAATAAAGTAGCGCATGTCAGGGGAAGTAGGCTTTTAAAACTGTGATTTAAACAAACAGCAAGTTTTTAAAATGCATTATGATGCTTAAAAGAATTTTAGCGAACTAACTTGTGTTTCAATGGTATTGTTAGAGATTAGCTTCTGCTATGCTTACAGATTTATGGTGGAAGAAATTGCATTATTGATTGCATTATATAAAAGAGAAAGCTTTTGTACTGCCTGCTATTGCATTATGATTTAAAATTGTTTCCCAAAGCTTGTGGACTACAGACATGAAGCTCACAAAAGCTTAAAACCTTTCTTCCTCAGGTTTCTGGTTCTAATGAGAAATGATTTTCAGTTCTTTCAATGTAAGCTATCCTCTTTGTATAAGAAACAGTGTTTGGAAAATGCTGTGTAGAGCCAGTGATTCAGGACTGAACAATACAGAGGATTAAAAGGTCTTTTTTTAAGAGTGGGGCATGACCAGACCTTTTGGTTTAGTTCATATGACAATGATAAACCAGTCAGTGAGTTATTTAAAGAACATGAAGCACTGACTGGTTTTGGGGTTTTTTTTAACCAGTATGCCTCAAAGGCTGGTTTAATGAGATTTGAGAGATTTCCAAGACAGGTGGTGTTCATCATTTGAAGATTATGAAGGTTCTTTGATCAAATAGTGGAGCAGTGAGTTACCAGTAAGTTTTTTGTTTAATGTAACTTAGATATTTTTGCACAAAACTTTTGGAATTGAAATTGAGGATGCCAGAGATATTCCAGCTCATTCCAGCATGGAGGTGGGTATGACAGAAGACTACTCATGTATTTTCTTTTGAGGTATCTGAGATACGAATGAAGTGCTTCAAATGTGTAGTGTTTTAGTTACCAGTAACTAAACCAGTGACTGAATATTTTATTTCTGTATTACTTAACTCCTGCAATTTTCATTGCTTCACTTTAGTTTTCTTCCACAAGTGAGTGCCTTTTAAGCTGTCATTACGTGAAGAAATTTAGTAACCTGTGTCAAGAAGATCCAGGCTATAAATTTTAAACACAAGGTTGCAGCAATTAGTGAGGCTAAAAATCTATGAAGAATTGAAATGTCTTAGTTGCCTGTGTTATCTGGCTGATTATTTGATGGTAGTTTCTGAAATTACAGATTCTGTAGTCAAGTCAAGTACCAAGTGTGGTCAAGAACCAAATGATATCTTGTTGCTTGAGAATTTTAACTGTTCATGAAGTCAGTAGTGCATTGTGGCTGATGTAGAGCTATGTTGATGCTGTACTATGAAATGTACAGGCTCACTGAAAAGGGTCTTGTGGAGTTGATCTACATGATTTTACATATCCCAATATCAGAGTGCTTACTTGATTAAAAAAAAATCCTCTTAGTTTTTGAATTAGAAATTGGAGAAATTTGTATCAAGGGAATAATTATAATATATGTGTGTAATATAAGGTAAAAATACACATATACTATGTATAAATTTGTTCAACCATTCCGTCAAAAAGAATGGCATTACTACTATAGGCAGTTCTTCTGGAGGCTTTTCCTCTGCTTGAATCAACTTAACAGTGAAGCTCATAAGCAAAAATAAATTCAGAAAATAAAATTAATTCTGAAAGTCTGCTGTTGTGCTGTGGCTGATGAGTAGGGATGGTTATGGGTGTAGCTGTGTCCTGATTCATTGACTGTCAGTTACTGACTTCTGTTCACTGACAGAAGCAGAAGCAGGAATGGACAGGAGAATGAAGCACCTGGCTTGGAGCCAGGAACCCTCAAGAGGTGCATCCATTTTCTGCACAAATTCCAGCCTTTGTAGCAGTTCAGTAGCAATTGTATTATACACAAACATCAGCCACTCAGCATTTTTTTGTGTGCTAGTCTGGATGTTGGGGTGCACTTACTACTGTAAAAAATCATAATTGGGGAGGAAGTAATTATTTTCCAGCCTATCAGAGACAGAATCAGGACTTTACTATGGCTGCTGGTTTGGTAATTGCTTTGCTGGATTGTTGAGTTAGAAAGGTTTTAGCCTGTGGATTAGCTTGGGTATTTGTCATTGCTGAATGGAAAAGGATGAGCTATTCCTGACAATGCTTCTAAACTTTTTATTTGTTTGACTCTCAATGCTTCCTATTTCCTGGGTCAGTATGAGTAATCTCTATTTTATTGCAGGAGCTGATTGTAGGCAGGGACAACAACAGTTGCTGTGCTTGTTTGTGCTAAGGAAAAGGAGTGGAGTTACATGTCTCACTGTATTTGTCGGGAGAACACGAGAAATTTTGTCACCTAAAGAAGGTCTTGGGTGGAAGCTGAAGAGAATGAATGGTGGGATGGAGCCTGTGAAGTCTGTTGATGAGTGTTGATGACTGTTTCCATATTAGCAGAAGGAAACACAGGCACACTGTAAAGGATGGCTTTGCACTTGGATATCTTGCAATCTTAATTTTGAAATAATCAGCATAGAGTGGAGCAGACGTAAAACAGATGGGGGAATTGTATGCCGGGTGACATTAAGAGAAATGCCTGATAATTTAGATACCATTTTGTTGTTAATGTTCTTGAAGTGTTTGTGTTTCTATAGGGGGTTATGTTTAATGCACTAAAGGAAATTATATTCAGCTGAGTTGTAGGCTGCTAAAAGATTGAATAGTTAGAGAACAGGAATAAGTAGTTATATTTTGTCTCTAGTGTGGTTCAATGATCAGAGTTCAAAGTTTTCCTTTAATGAATTATGCATATAAATGTATTGGTTATGTTTTTCCCCATGCTTTGTTCACAAAAGAAATAATTACCATTCATGAATATTTTCTTTAGTTTCAAATAGCGAATGTGGAGTGATAGACTCAAACTTTGATCTCCAGCCTATTAGTCGAAGTGGTTTAATTATTTTCAGCCATTATCCTGTTCTGTTCTCTGTACAGAGATCAGTTTTTGAATTGTTTGCTGCAGCTTTCACATGGTTTTGATGTGCACCTGCACGTGAATCGCACTGGAGACGTTCCAGACTTGAAAGGACAAAGGTGGGGACTTTGTATCAGGAGCATCCCGTGGTGAAGCACCTCTGTGTGTTCACGTGTTTAAGAGCAGTTCAGCACCCAGAAGATCAGGCTGAAAACTGCATTTCATTGTGGCTGCAGCATACACAGCACCAGCCTGGAGCTCACTATTACTTCTGGTTGCTTCCTTGGCTGATCGATAGTCTCTAAGTCCAGCTGGGGTTGTCCTTGAGCCATCTGGTTTCTTGTTCGGTACCCCAATAATAAAAAATTAATAATAAATTCAGTTCTTTATAGCATGAACCTTATTGACCTGTTCAGGCTTTTTAATGAAAAATGTGTGTTTATATTTGAAATCCTCATGGTTTCTCAGGCAGGGTTTATAGTGTGGGTTGCTGTAATTTTTGTGCTATCTAAATGCAAAATTTTCTAAAAAGAAAATGTGACTTTCCCATATTATATCCAAATTTGAAAAGAGTAATTTCCTCAGCAAACTAAATTTACTAAATCAGTTTCTAACTTGAGCTGTAAGTTTTTTCTTGTTAATTATTTCCTGCTATCAACCATCTGTATCAAATATACTTTTAAAGTCTGTATACAAATGGAAAAAGAAAATGGAGGCATAAGAAACACGAAAAATAATTTCAATCCAGAATATACCCAGTAAAAATACACATTTATATGAACCAAATCTTACAGGCTGCTGTTTTGATGGTGATTGGTGCTGGCAAAGAGTAGTATTTACCTGAAGTTTTAATGTCTATCTCTGAAATATGGTAAGCAACATAAAAGTGTTTGCTAAAGACATGTGCAAGCCTTTTATGGTGGTCTTTATTCCTTCTAATCACTTTTTAAGGCAGCTTATGTCCCCTGTGGGACTTGTTTTCCCATTCTCTTCCTCCTTCTCTGCACTACCATTCTACTTATAAACCTCTGAAGATTCTTTGTTTCTGCTGCCCTAGACATTTCTGAGGGGGTTTCATTAAACAAGTCTTCATCATAATTTGTTAAACTTACCCCCAGCTTCCTGACAGTAAAATAACACACAAACACCAAGGAATTTCTTTGGAGGGATGTGCTGAACTACTTGTATTCTTTTTAATGTTTAGACCTTGGAAACAATAAGAAGTTTGATGGCAGGAAAGAAAATTTCTGGCCTTTAGTGCTGGTTTATGTCTTTGTGCGGCCATGCTCAGGTGCTGTGGGAATTCCTCTGTATCTGCAGAGAAATGGAGTATATAATTCAGTTTCTGCTCGTCTTGGCGGGTGAGTGTTTCTGCTGGTGATGGATCGATGCCGTTTCCCTGCCAGGAGCAAGTGCCATTGTCCCAAGAGTGGGAAAGCCAAAGTGCAGGAAGTGGATGAAAAATGGTTCTGAAAAGGAGTAGGGAATTTTGCTGCTTTTGCACTCTGTTCTCATTTGGATCTGGAAATAAAGTAAGAAAGAATGCCTCCAGTGAATGCATTCTGCTTGTGGTGCTTTATATGGATGAGAAGAGAAAGAGGTGCTCTTTTCCGACCACCCCATCCTTCTATGAGTGTGTAGAAGCAGCGCACGAGCAGTAGGTCAAAAATAACCTGCTGCTCTTAAGCTGATCCATGGGGCTGGTTCTGGAGGTGGAACGTGGCCAACTATTCTTACAGGGCTGTACAGCAGTGCTGCTATTCGTGTATTAGACTTTAAAAATAATTTGAAAGCATTGTTTCTCTAAAAGAAGTGATTTGGTGAATCAGGAGTATTTTAGTGTTCTGTACAGACTGTAATCTCAGAGACAAAGGATTTATGGAGGTTTTCATCAAGGATTTAAAAGTGGAAAAAGTACTTTGCACAGTTTTTATTGTCAAGTTTCCACTACTTAATCCAGGCTCTCATTTAATAAGTACAATAGAATTACATGTAGCATACCAAATTTGTAGTTTTTGTTGCTTACTCTGCTGTCTTACTCCAGAGGCACAGTGGTGGGGGGCAGGGGCTCTGGCTGTGTAAGGAGCAGCCACCCTGGCCCGTCCTCCTGAGCCTGGCACTCTCTTTCCGTGGCTGTTGGGAGGTTGGGATTCACAAGTGTGGGGCTGCGACCAGTATCACCAGTATCGTGGGATGGTCTGAAGACTGGAGTTGTCAGCTGGAATTTGACTTGGTTGATGAGTACTTGTGAATGGCAGCCTAAATACAGCCTTTAGCACTTCAAAGCCTATTAAACATATATATGGAAATTTTTTTGGAGAAAGTGACATTCTTAAGAATAGGCATTTTAAAAAGTGTTGGACATAATTTAATAGCACAGAATTGATTTTAAGCTGATTGAAGTTGCTGTTTGCAAGCAGAACTGCCAGACTTGCAGTGTAAGGGGAACCTTGCCTCCTAGTGAAGGTGTTCCCCCTTCCTCCCCTCCATCATCCTGCTCCCTGGGCTGCTGCTCTGTTCTCAGTGCTGGAATCCATAAAGTTTGTGGCTGGAACACAGCTTGGGAGTTACGGGAAGATGTTTTAAGATGCAAGTTGTGCGTGTAGTTGAGGGGATTGATTTCTGAACAAGGGCTGGTTCACGTGTCCCCGCCGGCCGGGAGCAGCTGCTCCTCGCACACCGCTGAGGGCTCTGCCAGGCTTTGGGTGGGAGCGCTGCCTCTGTTCCTATCGCCGTGCGAGTTTCCAAGCTGCTCCGTCAGACTCCTGCCAGAATCCTTTCAAGTGTGCCATCGCTCCCTTTGGCTTTCCGCGCTCCCTTTGGTTTGGTGAGGAGGGCTGCTCCTGCTCCTGGAAGCCCAGGAGTTGGTGGCTGATTCGTGGCGCGCTCGGCCGGAGCGTGGCAGGACCGTGTCGCTGGCGGTGTGACAGGTCAGATGGCCCCTCTGTGTCCTGGGCTTGTCGGCACCTTCCTTTCCTTCTGGTGGGCTCCGTTTCCTTTCGCCGGATGCTGTGAATAGGCTCGCAGAAGATTCTATAATCGGAATTTTTCTTTTTTATAAATAATTAGGTTTTTGGCATGAGCTGTGTGATTAATCTGGACCATTTCTGAACTCCCGAGGTCTCTCTGACACTGGGGGTATATGAAGAGCTTGGAATTGCACTGATTGTTCCATGCTCTGCGTTGGAGTGATAACAGTGGCCTCTCCTTCCCAGCTATAAGCCTCTTAAGCTGGTAAGAGGCATATCAGTGTATCAGCACAATGATGAAGCGGAGGAAACAGAGGCTTGGAGCCCCATCTCTGCGGATCCAGTAAGGACTGTTGTGAAAAATAAATTGCACTTGATCATTTCAAATTGGACCTATGAAGAAAAACCGGCCAGAATTTTCTGTGGCCGGTTTGATTTGTTAGAATCTTTGTTAGTGCTTTGATTTGTTAGAACTTTCTTTAGCTGTCATGCTTATTTGTCTGTACACAAAATTTCAGTTTGAAAGCTTTAACATTTTAGTTTTGTGGAGTATTAACCAGGAAGTATAGCAAAAAAGAGCAATGTTTAAATGTTTTTAACTGGGATACATTATGGTTAGGTTTTGTCCCAAGCATTAGTGTAGTAAAACTGTATGTTTGTAACTCTGTTTTTCTAGTTTGATCATTCTTCAGATTTAAAAAGGACTTTTAATAATCTGTCAGAAAGCTGTCACAGTATTAAAATCTCCAGAAACCTTTTCTACCTTTGCTATCTTCTAGGATTAAGAATGCTATTCAAAACTTCTAGATTTGAAGCAAGAAGTCTCTACTTATATTGCCACATGTATTTCTACAAATGGAATTTTAACAAGCATTTCCTTTTTAATGCTTGTGCCCTTTATAAATGCTTTGAAATCTACTAATGGAAACTGCTATTTATGATGTTTGTAATGATATTTATTATTTCTGTTAGGTAAAATTAAGGAAATTGTATATTTAATATTGTGTTCATAAGTAGAGGAGGTGAAAAGAATCTATCGTGTAGTCACTGGAGGGAGGAGCAGGGTAAGAGGCAGGCTTAACCTTTTCTGTCTGCAGACGGTAAAGCTCATCAGCTGTTTAAGCAGAGATTGTTGGTGGGGAGGATTTCTAGTATGTAAAGGTTGCTTCACTGATAAGTATTTGGATTCGTGAGGAAATTTAAAGCTAGGAGCATGGACAAACATGCTTGACTTCAGGGCTTTAAGTGTAAAATATCCGAATTCTCAACAAAACTGAAGCATGCCTCAAATTTCCATTTTGCTCACTTTTATGTTTAAATATGGTAAATAGAATCTTTTTTCAGCCCTCAGTCAAAAATCAAAGTTATAGGTATAAGAATAGAGTGGCACTAATTTGTATTCTAAGACGTAAGCACACTTTGTAATACCAATAATTGTAAGTTAACTTTTACTTTATTTCTAGTGAAGGACATCTCATCGTGTATAGTTCACTAAAGTAGGTGTTAGAACCTCTGCTCTGTGTTTATGTACAAGTCTGTTTGCAGCTTTTTGAAAAGCAGCTACTTTGAGACCTTTTCTGTGCCCTGTGTGAATACCAACGTGCATTGGCTGCTGACCCTGCAAAAGCAGGATGGTTCACAGAGCTGAGCACAGAGCTGGGCATCAGCACCCTCAGCTGCAATCCTGATGGTGCCGTGGATGTGCTGTGGACATGTCACTAAACTTCTTCATGCCTCAGTTTCCCCACTGCTAAAATTAGAATAAAGCCATTTTGCGGTGCTGCTTTCAGGCTTAATTAGTTGTTGCTCTAAAACAACTGCCACTGCTAAATGTTGTTTTCTAGTTAATGGTTTGTGTAATTCACATTTTCACAGTTGCGTGTTTCGGTTATTGCCACAGCCGTGGCATGGAACCATGGCTCCCAAATTGTGAAGGCAATGATACAAATGGTCTATGTTTGCTGCTGGTGCTGTTACCAATTTGTTCTTTTTTCTCAATTAAATGTTTTAGAGTAGAGATTGACGATAGTGTGTATTCCAAAAAAGCCTCGAAATCACTGCAAGAAAGGATTTGGATAATTCCAGATTGGAGGATTTTTGTAGTGGAAAAATAGCATTGAATAGATATTAAATTGACTGAAAAATACATTTTGGTTTGGATGATAATGGAAAGGAATGACTTTTGACCACTTAGTTTTTTGCATTTGTTTAGAAGATATAACTTGTATTTTGGAATTATCTTTTTCTTTTCTTTATTGAAACAGAAGATGTGATATTGACCCTGATTTTTTTTTTTCTACTGTGGTACCTTGTCAGAATCTCCTCTTCTTTGTACTCCCACTGCCGAGGAAATGATGTTCATCAGCACATGTTCTCTCCTACGTCTGCTCCAGGTCTGCAGCATCTTAAATTCCCATTTAGTGCTGACTGTGCACTTGTCACTTCTCCTCTAGTATTTTACCTGAACTCACAAGCCCAGAGCAATCCGTCTAGTCCGTGCTACAGCCATCCTTTCCAGTGGAGGTAAGGAGAGGTATCAGCTAGGAATTTCTAACAGTTTGGTGTTGGCATAACCGTCCATGAACTTAACAGCTTTACAGTTCAAGAGAATAACATCTAACAGAAGGAAACAGCTTCCTGGTCACAACTTACTCCCAGCCATTTAGTGTTCGAGTTGATGTTGCTTATTGGACAAATTTTTTGTAGTTCATGTGTAAGCCCTATGTAGGGAAGAAGATAGAATTGATTAAGGAATGGAAACCTGTCTGATGGTGCGTGCATGCCAGTTCCTGGTGGTACCTTGCGTTAGCACATGTGCAACTTGTACCAGGCAGCAGAGGAGCCCTCAAAGGCATGTCTGGTGTCAGGAAAACCAACTTAAAAGTAAAACAGCCGAGAGTGGGGTCCTTAAAAACCCCTGTCTAAATAGTGGATCTGTACTAAACACTGCACCCTGTTCTGTTCACTGGAAATCCACTCTGCTTTCTTCCAGAGGCTGACAAGCTGAAGTCTCCAAGCACAGGGTATACAAAGGATAAGGAGCAGAATCAAGCCTGTTGTTATCAGGCTTGAGTGAAGAGTACAAGAGTTTCTAAACCAAAAATAGCCCAAATCAGCTCCATTTATATTAAAGCAGTTAACAGCTCAACTGATACATTTTCCCTTCAGTGTTAGCTCTTGCTCCTCATTGTGTTCTTATGGGACAAGCACACCTCTCAGCAGCCCCAGTGGAAACCTTTGGCTTCTTCGCTAAGAGGAAACTTCAACTCTAAGGGGAACAGTCCCAAGCAAAGGCTCACACACGCTGGAGATCTTTGCGTGTGCGATTATGAAACCGGAGCTCCGTGGTGCCTACTTAAAACTTGAGCCAGCATAGCACCAGAGGGCTGGTTTTGAAGTTCACATGCTGCACGGTGGATGTGGCTGTTCAAATTTCAGTTACTCATCAGGTGGTAATGCAATAGCCCCTGAATCTAGATGTTATTTTCAGAGGGTGGGTGCTCTTGCTGGCCAGCTCTGGTAGGACTAACTAGAAAATGTGAAGTTGAACTATTTTAGGCTTCTGCTCCTCTAATGCAGACTGATGTATATGACATCTGTTGAGTGGAAATCGGGTTGTCAGCAGAGGAGAGGGACGTTGCGTGTGTCTGCCCTTGTTGTGCATGGCCATGGAGAGAGGCTTGCCCAGCATCTGCCGCTTTCCCTGCAGTTGGGCAGCAATTGGTGACAATTCTTAATAAGGTGCTCACTTCGGCAGCAGTTGGGGGAAGTGAAGGGCAGCAGCTACAGAGCAGTGTCCTAACATTTCAATGTCATTGTCATCAATTTAATTTTAAATGAATTTTTATTATTTAAAGGCTGGTATTGGGTAATGTTCCTTTAAACAAGGGTGATTAAACTCGATTAAATGCTGTTTAGCCTTGGGGCTAATTAACAGACTGGTAAGTGGCAATTAAATATCAAGATTAGATTATTGTTAAAGTCAATTGAGAACTGTTCTTTTTGGAGATGAGATCTGATGATTATTGATTATTTTCAAAAGTCTTTTTGGTACTTACTGCTTTTTCTTCCTCTGAGAAACCTTCAATTTTCAGGGTTCTTACATAGGTCAGTGAATAATTTTCTCTTTAAGAACAGTTCATATAAAAGTCTTAGTAGCAAGCTTTATTCCACTGTTACTATGGACTCCTTGATAATAATATTTTTCCCATATGGGGACCTTCCAGCCATCTGCTCTTTAAATACTGAATGGTTGATGATTCACAGATACATGGTTCTGTGTAAGAGCTTAGGTCAACTATAATAAGTTTTTATTTTCGTCGTTGTTGCTTTCACCTGTGCAGCTCTTGATCCTGTTTTATCCTGTCTTTCTTTGTTGTAGCTTTGTTTACTTGGTTACAGCGCCAGTGATAGCCATTCCTGCTCGCTTAGAGCAAAGGTTCATCTTGGCAAGTTACCACTGTCATTGATCTACTCAGCTTAACACCTCAGGTTAGCCGGGCAGTGATTCATTTCCATGGCTATGCAGGGAACTGCTGGAAAATGTAACAAGAAAAACTTGTGCCTTCACGTTAAATCTTCCTCACTTTTTGCCTGTGGTATATTCCATTTGCAAGAATTTGCACAGATTTTTCCTTCTTCCCTATATTTTGTGGTGCCATTGATAATTTTATGTTGACAGATGAACGACTGTTGGTGCATCTGATGTCAAGACAGATGGCATGGAAGTTCATGGCTTCTGAAAGAATTAATCTAATTAAGATTGAAAATATTTTATACATAACCTTTGAACAAATGAAAATAATGTAAACCTTTCAAAAGAGTAAAAGAAAATGTGGTCTGATTACAATAAAAACAAATTGATAACAGGTGGAATAAGACTGCTATAGTTGATGGAAATGTGGGTTGGAATTAAGGTCATGCATCTTTAGGAAGAAAAGAGAATTATGTCCAAAATTGAGCAAGTGCTGAGTCTTGTCTTTGGAATCTGGCTTGTAATCTTCTGGGGGTAACAGGAAAGTCAAATTGCTGAAGAGGAAAATGAGGCCATGTTTCACAGCTGGTCCTCTTATGAGCTGGCAGATCTTTGTGCACCCATATTTGTCCTTTAATTTAATCAAAATATGAATTTACAGCATTTTTTGATCTGAAGTTGCTTAAGAGATGTCATGAATTGATTGTTCTAACTTGGAAGTGATGAACCGTGAGATTAAAGGAGAGTGCAATTACCCCCATTCTGGAAAATGTTACATTCTGTGTAACACCTCAGCAAGATGTAAGACACTTCCAGGAATTCTAGAAACAGTTTAATTTGTTTGTGGTAAGAAGGATAAAAGTGTTCAGGTACTGTTTTTCTGGCATCTTTGTGTGCTGCAACGGAGGTGAAGTCTCAGTGGAAATTTGCTTCAATTTCCTAACAAACCAAGGGAAGAGTTGGCTTCAGCTGGATCGTTCAAGGGGCATTTTCTCGTGCTATTTCAATTTCATGAATTCATGCCAGTTGTGGAACATGTTCTTATAGGGATGTATGGTGGAGGTTATTTTTATAGGAATGTTTTCCCTTGGAAATTCTAGCTTTAATGAAGTTTATTGGAAATAGCTATTAATTTTTTTATAGCTTTGCAGAATAGTTTAATAGAATTTTTTCTTAGACTGTACAAAATCTGGTCACCATTTGTGGATGTGACGGTGACCAGACCCTTGCTGTCTTATTTAAGTAAAACAAAATGGGAAACCTAGTGTTGCTCCAAAATAGTCTTTAAGCACACTACATAATTACTTGATCAGTGTGTAATTGCAATGTTATGAGTTTTATATAATTAGGATTTTATGGACATCTGTGATGTAGTTTAAGAATATATCAATTTATTTACATAAAAAGCCTATTCTAGGAAACAAGCCTTTAATCAATAACTGTGGTAAGTAACAAGAATATATTATACATAGGCATTCAGCAAATGCCCTGGAGGGTTGCCTGCCTTTATTTAAAGCGTTTTTGTACAAGCTGTTGCAATGGATGAGGGGAGACCGATATTTAGAGCTGTGGCTTGTTTGGGTGTGTGAGTGAGGTTCAGTGGGCAGTGTCCTGGGCGAGTCTGCTCCACTGCAGTGAATCAGATGGGCTTTCCAGATTTGCAGGGTGCTGGTCAGTAAACCCTCACTGAAGGGTGGGGATGGAGACATCCATCTTCTTGGAATGGGTCTCCTGTTAGACCGTGGCTCTTTATCTTGTGAATGAGGATAGCTGGCGTGCCTCGATGAGAAGAGTCTTGTAACTCCAGTCCTGCTGCTTCAAGGCAGATGCAGAAATCCCTTCCATAGAACAAGGATGTGTTCTTGGCACACACATCCCCAGATCACCTGTGGTTTGGGTTTTAAAGACTGCACATGTTTTACAACATCAGGGCAGCAGCTGTAAACAGAAGTTCCTTATTTTTAGGGAAGATCAAAACATTTCAGAATTCAGACTTGATAAGTTTCTTTACTTTTATTTTGAAATAAGTCAAGGCTTATCAAAAGTAGTTGATGGTTTCCTGTGTTTGCTTAAATTTTGCTTAGTGTAAAGTCACTTCGTATGATACAGGTTTTAAGAGTTTGGTTTTTTTTTAGTTAGAAATTCCTCTTTGACAAATGTTGGAGGATTAATGAAGAGTCCTATATTCAGTTTGAATGACGTTTGGAAATTGTTCTGGTTTTGCAGTAAGTGTTATCCTCCTGGTTTAGTGCTTGATTTGGTACAGGTTCTGCTTTCTTAAATGTGCTAAATAATTGGTCAGAGTTGACTGCAAGACAGCATAATGTCACTTTTGGAAACAGTGTAGATCAGTAATAGTGAGAAAAAGAACAACTTTGTGGATATATCATTATGTATAATGTGAAATGATGAATTTTGAGTAGGTAAGCTTTTGGCAACTGAATTCTAATCTACGTCTCACATTGAATGAATGAGTTTCCCAGAAATAATTTCTTTTTTAATGGAAATTTTTCTCCTTATTCCTTTTCTTTTGTACTGGTTATTCTTGGGAATCGTTTTTGCCATCTAAGAAACTACATGGGAGGGACACACTGGTGATACCTGAAACACAACAGGCTCAGATAACTTCTTGTGTGTCTTGGACTGATGGGAAACTGTTTGTTTACTTTAATATGGTTGGGAATATTGAGGCATGGTGGCATGAATGATATAATTTTTTCATGTGAAGGCATTATAGAAATGCGAAAATCCCTGCATCCTGCCTGGAGCTGCAGTAGCAGAAGAGTTAAACCCTGGGGTTTGGAGCCCGAGGTGTGAATTCTTGTCTCCTTCCAGGCTCACCATTTGGCTGCTCTCCACAAGACCACTTGTAAATCATAAGCTCATGGTTTGACCTGGGAAATTGGAGGCTCCCAGAGGGGAGCTTGTACTTGTGACTTAAGAAGTTTGGAGGGCTTTACTGTTTGTTGGCTATTTCACCTATAAACCATATAAGGTTATGGTTCATAACTGGTTTTTCTATATAATCGTGTTTAAAGGCTGTGATCTGCTGGTGCACCTGTGTATGAGCCGACTCATTTACTACCTCTGCACTATTCAGAGTTTGGGATGGTTGGGACAAGTCAGCAGCTTCTAGGGAGGACTGAAGCACTCAGAAGGTTCTTAAGAGACTGTAGTAAATACTGAAGCCTTTCTTTTTCGGTCCTTATCCTCAAATAACAGTGAGTTCCTCAACCGACAGTGGTGTGCTCAGTTCTCTATAAAATTTTTCCTTCCAAGTAGTCTCTCCTTCAAAGACCTTTTGATCTTGAATACAGATACAGAAACAACCAGAGCACTGAAAAATTCCTGGCAAGGGAATAGTTCTGAGAAAGAAATATAAATTCTTAACCAGACAATCATGTGTTTATTATTGTTGATAGACAGTGCCACGCATTATCCAAGATTTGTTTTTAATTGGACTATGAGGCAACCAGGGGCTATTTTTAGTTTTAATTTGGAAAATCAGTGAGTGTTCAGAGGGGCCTGTTAATGTCCTGTGCTGAAGCACTAAGAGTAGAGATGTATTAACAGCGAGTACTTGGTGTCACCTTCACGGCCTGGAGCTGGGGGGAAACAGGTTATTTTACACAGCTGTGTGTGTCAGCCCAGGACTGTTCCAGCCCATGAGCAGCAGGTTCCTTTCCAGTGTGTTTCCTTAAAAAATTGCTTTTTGAAGACAAGTGTTACAGTTTTAATTTAGTTAGATAAACCATTTCGTGGATCAATATTAACCTGAAAGCTTAAGGCAAGTTCAGAATGTAAAGAAGGAAAGAGGATCTCAGAGTAACTTTTCACCAATTTTTGGAACAGTATCCCATTTCGGTGTCCCGTTATTTGTGTCTTGCTATCCTGAGCTATGGTGAACTTCTGTCTCAAATTTATGTTCTTGTTTGAATATTCATAACTACCATGCCAGAGGGCCTGCAGAGCTTCATCTGCTGTAAATGGTGCTTGTGCTCTCTTTCTACAGGCTGCATCTGTGCTCCCCTTTTCTTCAGCATCTCTCTATTCCTGTTTTCGTTCATTCATCTCAAATATGCTTCTTTTAGTGCGCTAAGTTCTCTCTTCCCCTCATTTATCTCCTGAAATTTTGCTACTTTGGCTAGTTGTTACTATTCTGCCATTCAATCCCTTGTGTGGTACTTGAGAGCATAATCTTCTAACCTAGTTTACATTACACTGTCATTATGAATTATTAATGTTCTAAAATAAAATCTTCAAACTGTAATCTTTGCTGTGGTGAAAGAGCTCTGTGTGCTTTTGTTTCCTTCCTGTTCTCCCTGTCCTTTCCTTTCTTCAGACTTTAAGGTCTTTAGAGCAGGGATGTTATTGATCCAGCAGTCTGGGAAAGGCTTGCTGTGCACTGAGAATTGCATTGTCACATCTCTGGGCTGAGATGGGCATTTATTTATATAAACACTAAAAAAGCCATTTTTGGAAGTAATTCTTTTGATTTTCATCAAAGACATGCTGCACAAGTAGAAGTGATAATGTGTGTTTGGGCTGTAGCTTGCCTGAGAAGGTGAATATTATTTTTTGTAATCTTTATTACATGTCTGGTTTTGTTCCTGAGATTCTCACTTTTATTTGTGAGCAGATGCAAAATTTAGAATAGCGGAACAGGTCAAATTATAATTCTCAGAAAATTTTGAGGGCAAAACTTTCCACTGAAAGAAATCTGGTCAAAGTCCCTTCTAGCTTTCCTCCACACGTCATTTTAATGCAGCTGCTTGCCCATTCTGCTTCTGAGAGACTGGAAGATTCCAGAATCATTAAACGTCCAATTTTCCGAGTGAATCAACACACAAATATTGACCAGAAGTGTTCCTTTAAAGTCACGAGTGTCTGCATTGCCCTTGCAGAGAACTTGCAATTACTTTGAGCAAAATGCAGTTGATTAGAGCTACGTTTGTCTTTGGCGTGGAGGAGCAGCCCATGGGGACGTGTCCCGGCCTGTGCCCCATGGCTGAGCGCGCGCAGCCTCCGCTCATGGCGAGATGGATCACAAAACCGGGACCTGTCGCTTCTGCGACTTTCCTCTTCTTGTCAAAAGCAAGGGCAGCTGCAGACTCCGCTGCAGGACGCCGCAGTCGGTGTTTTACATCGTGCTCTTGTAAGTGGTCGCTAATGTGAGAAGTATTTCTTGGTTTTGGAGTTGTGCTTTCTCTGCAGGAAGGGTGTTCTCCGGACACGCAGGTGGTGTTGGTTTGCACGCGTGATCTGTGCTCTCTCCGCTTCTGTGTTTGTTTAGAAGCCTGTGTGTTGTACTAAATACTTTGGCCAGCTGGAAATAGGATTTACTTTTCATACTGGCTGCATTTTAATAGGTAGTGCAGAAAATGTTTGTTAAAAATATTTTTAAAAATTGCATACATTTTTGCTTGAATTTCAATTTCTTTTTCCTTTCCCTAATCTGTAAAATCTGTATAATGCTACATCTAATAAAAATCTGGGAGAAAAGAAAACCAAGTGAATACAAGATGGATATTCCCATTTATCAACACGTTCTCTTTTTCTTTATATCTGAAATGCCTTAAAAGGTCATTGGTGAGGTGGATTATGAAAGTAATTTATTTTAAAACCAAGCAATTTTGTTATATATTTTTGTTTCTAGCTATATTATTTAGATTTATTTGTGCCATTTTTAATGTTACAGTAGAGTGTAGTAAGATTTAGCATTGCAAACTGATAAATTTTGGTTTTAGTATTTCAACATGAATGTTTCTCTGGAGACTGCAGAAATCACTAAGAGTTCCATATCGGTCCATTCTGTACTTTATTTTAAAGCTGAGAATTCAGTTTGAGTCAATTTATCTTAATTTATTAGATCTGCATCTGTGTTCTAACATTTATGCCTCCACTTATATATAGGCAGACACCCATGTTACAAGTCATATATAAAATAAATGTCTTCATTCAAGACCTTCTAAATATTATGTGTATTTTAGGAAACCTTGGTTTTGTAATGCATCATCTTTGTGGGTTTCTCAGAATTACTGTAGAACATTGATAGAGTTGTGTCAATCTGTAGTTATTTAAAAATATGTGGTCCAGGCTTGTTCTCATGTTGGATCTGGTTTTATGTTATATATTTTTCTGTGGCTCACAACCTGGAGTAGTTTGTTTGCCTGATAGTTGATGATATCTTATCACAGTTTTCCCAGACTTTAAGATTAAAAGCTAAGCTTTTGCTGTGAAGATTCATAGTATTCCAGAGGAATGGCTAAAATAAGGGCCAATTTCTGTTAAAAATTCATGTCCAAATAAGGATGTAATTCTGCCTTTAAGACTAGATAAACTTTTTATCCTTTTTTTGTGTGTGTGTGTGTGTCTACTAGCACCCCTGATGTTTCCCAAGCATGGTTTTGATTTCTCATGTCTCTTCTGTACCATGCTTATTTTGTAAAGTCTATTCTTATCCCATGCTCTAACTTCATTAAGAATTTATGCTTGAAAATGTAAAATTCATCCTCTTCGTCTGTTCATTACATTAGCATTCCCCTTGCTCCCAGAATAACTCTTCTTAGCCAACATCCTACAAAATAAGCTTTTTGTCTCAGAAAAGCCGTGGTAAATGCAAGGGCTTTACAATATCCCTAACATTTCAGCTGAGCCTAAGTGTGTTAACCAGGGAAAGAGGAAACAAGCTATGGAGTGGAACGTCCTGCGCCGGAGATTTGGGTTGGAGCAAACAACCTGAATTATACTGAGAAACAAATCAGATGCCAGAGCTTGTTTTAGAGTTCAGGCTTGATTTGGTCTTCTGGGTAATACACTGTGAAACAGGTGACAGCACTCCCTGCTTGCTGCTCACCACGTGTGCCCTGAGCCTGGGGGCACCATGGTGATCCTTGGCACAGAGTCTGCACAGGCTGCTGCCCTGGGATGCGCGCTGGGGGTTTGTGGGCTTGCATAGATGAGGGGAGCCCTTTTTGCTTTTGTGAGCTGGTAATTGAGAGCTGAGTAACTCAAAGCCCTCTAATTCACCCACTGAAATACAGCTCAGTTCCCTCTCTTTGTTGTTTGTTTTGTTCATTTTACCTTAATTACTTGCCTGTTGTCTTGGTTTCGTTTTAGCCATCCACTGCTATTTCTTCTTCAGTCTTCACTCCCTGCAAAGATGCAAAGTCTGCTGGCCACCTTTGCTGCTGCTTTCACTCTAATTTGTCCTTTAGGCTCTGCACTGTAGCTTCTCTGTAAAATGGGGGGAATAACACCAGCTTTTTCAAATCTACTTTCCTGACATAGTTTTGTTGGAATGGTTATGGGCCGTGTCTGTCAAGGACTGTGTGTTACAGCTCTTTGGGATATATACAAAACCCATGTTACAGGAGAATTAGCAACGGCCTGGTGGTGTTACTCAAGTACAGGGAGTCAGAGGTGGAAAAATTCTGCAAAGAGCTGAAGTGCTGTACTTCTTCGTGGAGAGGCTGCTGCAGGCTGGAGTGGCAGGAGAAGAGATTAAGTTATCTTCCTGTTTGCAAATCCAGTTGCACAGTGAATTCATTAAGACTGTATTACAGGTTAAAAAGGAAGCTTTAAGTGCTTTGGGATAAATAATACATGACAAAGCTGAGGAGGTGCAATGGTGGCAAGAGGAGGCTCAATCTATGTTTTCCTTTTGGCTGGTGAAGAGGAGGGAGAACCTTTGGATGAGGATGTTGGGGTTACAGCAGCACTCTGTGGTGCTGTGTTTCTTGTGAGTGCTACTGAGTGTCCTTAACTACATTTTGGATAAAACGTTAGGAGATTTCTGTGTAAATAGGAGGTGACATTTTCAGATCTGATTTTCAGTATTGTTGTTTTTCAAATAACATATCTCAATTTTTATGGCATTTGAATCACATATGGAGGTTACATTTGATTAAATTGGACAACTGACATTTGAATCGCACATGAAGAAGGCAGGGCTAGAGAAAGAACGCAAGAACTAGTAACTTATTTAAAGAGGATAATTGACCTTTCCATGGCATCTGAGCCCAATTGTCAAGTCTGTGAGTTTGAAATTATGTTAAGCTTATGTTATATTAGAGTTGCTGAACGTCTTACTAGTGTTACTTGGGAAGGATAGTGTTGTGTGGAATATTAACATACTAATAAGTGATATTTTTGTAAATAAAAATGCAAAGAGAATATTTCTTATATATTCATAGGATTTGGGGCACAATTAACTTGGTGTTTTAGCACTGCTCACTTCTTATCACTATTTAGTAGTGTTTTCACTTAGAAGGTATGAATTGTGGAGCTGTAGTTGGTGTCTTCTATATCTGAGTGAGTACAATTTTGTGAGAGTTGTTTTAGACTGAAATCAGAGCAGTTGCCTGTGCTTAACTGTGCAGTGATATTGTAGTGCATTAGGTAGCATTTCAGGCTGTCCACTAGGATGGCAACCCCTGTTAGTTCAGTAACTGTGCTCAATTAATGTTACATGAGGAGTTGGCAGCTTCCATGCAGGTGCAGTGCCTGACAGCTACTCCCGTAAATGTTTCTGATCCTTTGAATCATTAACTAGTGCAGTCACTAGGATGTTCCCTGCATAGGGAATGCGGACCAGAGGGAAGTTTGGTTGTTCTTCACCCCCAAACCCCTTGGCCATCAGCTCTTTATTTAATCTCATATGGATATGTCTTTGGGAGCCCTTTTATACAGAGGTAGCAATTGAAATCCATGGGAGACACTGTACTAAAAGAGAATTACTCTTTAGTTTTGGGGTGGTGGCTTGGTGATTTCTGCCCCAAAAGGAAGAAATCTATGGTTTTATGGCCTAGCAAATGATAGAAAAGTGAACCTTGAAGATATATTCAACCTAATGTTTTCTGTCAGACTGTTACTTACGAGTCTTGCAATTGCAGGCAGCTCAAAGACAGTCTGTTCTTCACTTGCGTAGGTCACTGTTCAAATAATAATGATGCCCCAAATAGCTCAACACACATCTCCCATGTAATTTTTTTTTAAAGGAACCTTCCTTTTTTTTTTTCAAAGCGTAAAGGAAGAACTTTCTTCCTTCTCTGTATTGAAAGACCAAAGTTTTCTGGAGTTTTTGCACCTTAAACACTTTTCATTGTATGGTGATATAGAGCCAGTATCTCTTCACCTGTGCTAACTTATGCTTACTTATAGTAGAATAATTTTCTGTGCTCGTGGAGCCTATAATTTAAAGTTTAAAATAAAGTCAATATAGAGATAGAATGTATAGAGAGATTGAATGTATCTTTATAGAGATAGAATGTATCTTCTTTTGTTGTGACTTCTCTGAAGAATTTGGCTTTGCTAGTAAAATGGTTTTAATTTCTGGGTATTTCTAGTGAATAATTCATGGCCTTGAGTCTAATGACTGTTTAAAAAAGTTATGTCTGAAAGTATCATGTTCTTATGTGAAGCATAATACAATGTAACCATACAAGTGATGGACTAATTAGCAAGAGTAGGTTTTTCCCAATTAGTATTTCAGCTGGTTTCCATTATAAGTTTTCCTTTACCAGAGTATAACTCATGAAATTCATCTGCAGTTGAAAACTACTGCATTATTACATGGTTCAACCTGATTGAAGTGTTTAAAAATATAACCAATACTTTGTGGAAGCTTTTCTTGGTACATAGTCAGCTTAAAATATAGTCAGTCACAGGAGTTTTGATCTTTGGGATATTCTTTTTCAAAATTACCTCGTTGATCTGCTTGGTACTGCTTCAAACTTTTCAGGAAGTTTGGCCTACTTCTAAAATGACAGATTTTATTTAAAAGAAGATGATCTTATACCAAGGAAATTTATTTAATGATAAATGTAGCTGCTATAAGAAAGTCCAGAAAGCAATGGGTTTCATGTGGACTGTTTGCCTAATTGCATTCTCATTTAATGTCAGGCTTAATTAATGTCCTACTTTGGTAATGGTAAAGATGAGAAATTGGGAAAGTCGTTGACACTGACTATTTATAACTGTCCAGTGGATGCAGTGTCATTAGGAGGGCTCCAGAAACTGTACATTTAGTTGACAGAGAAATACTCCATCATCACAGGAGCTGCTGAAATGTTCTGCAGGTGGTCTTTTCAGAGGACAAGTTGGGCGTAAAGTGGAGAAGGTGCATTAGGAAGATTAATGGAGACTAAATATCTTGAAAGGCGAGTGGGAGAATGTTGTAAAGGAAGAGATTTCTTCAGGCTTGGAATAGCTCAGGGTCTGGAATTCACAAAGACATTTTAATGTTATTATGAGTTAAATAAAATAGAAAACTCATCTTGTAACCTATTTGTGTGAGTGTGCTGTTGACATGTTTTCTCATATACAGATATGGTATATTTTGAATCAGTGAGAAGTTTCTGGCCCAAATTTTCCAAAACGTTTTGCTGATTGTGCAGAGGCAGGTCCTTCGAAGGATTTCATTTGTCATTGTAGATGTGAGGAAATCCTCATGCTTCCTATATTTGTTGCTACTAAAGACAATTCTGCAAATGTTGACACTGTCATATTTTAAGACATGACATATTTTAAAAGCTTTTTTACGGTTTTGTGTTCTGTTTTTCTAGCAAAAACACTGCATCTCCCAGTGTGGTGTCTTCACGTTTTTTTGGGCATTCTGAACTTCTCAGGAGTCTCTAGGTCCCAAAATGAGCGATTTGCAGGATTAGAATTTATTACTTCCATGTGGAACAGGCATTTTGAAACACAGGAATATAAAGTATTAAAAGAAATTTCTGCTGGTTTTGAACCAGTGTTATATAATTCTCAAAGTGCTTTTTGCAGTTCTTGGGTGAAAGATCTGCAGAATCGTGTTAAATGGCAAGATGGGTGAACGGATGGGTTTCTGATGATAGCAAACACCCCATCCCCTTCCCTGATTGGGGTGCCCTGTGTTCCCCAGGAGCAGCAGAGGATGGACAAGGTTTAGCTGGATTAACATTGCTGTAGGGCTGTCAGTCACTGATGCCCATGGAGAAATGTTCTCCTAAAATGGCTTCTCCTTTTTGTGTCCTTCCTGCAAGAGATGTGAAAGTGCTGCTGCTGAGTACAGTGATAATGAGTGATATGTCTTCAACTACTGAGTTTTCAATAATTTTTGTAAAAAGCGTGACTAATACAGATTTAGGGGTATTAGCTGATTGTGATCTTATTTGCCAGCTATAAGGACTCAGGAATTTATTTCTGTTGTGATAGGTTTATTTTGTTAGTTAGCTGAACACTATTTTCCCATCATTACTGCTCATGAATTTCATTCATATTTTAGCTGACAGAGTAAAATTTTCATACCTTTTCAAAACCAGGGTTTATTGGAATTGGAAGGTCACATAATATCCTGAATATAATTCTAAAAGGCTAGTGTTCAGTTTTAACTTGATTGGTATATGATACTATGTGGACACAAAAATGAATGTGTTTACTCTTTCTCATTAGTAGTAGACAGTGGCAGAGTTTGGTTTGGTTGTACTCTTCTTTGTGAAATAAAACCACTATGTGATTTAGATTAATTTTGTAAAAATGTTTAAAAGCACTAGAAAAGACGGTTGTGTTGTGCAGAGATTCTAAAAATCCCATTTGCCTGTTTGGAAACCCAGATGGAAGGGAATACTTTGCTCAGTCAGATACCGCGATTCTTGATAAATTTATGTATTAAAAATAATGTCATTATTTAATGGAGAATTATGAAGACCATCTAATTCTTCCATGAGATTGTGTGGAAAGCTAAAGTGAGTCTAGTGGGATTTCTCTCCCAGACATTTTTGTTTATTTTTTTAGGGCTGTATTGTGCTTGGAAGGCTGTGCCAGCTGTTGATTGTCATCTTTCTCATGTCTGTGATAAAAAGCCACTCAAGAAGGCTGAAATAGGAGAACGTCATTAGCTTTCCTACTGGCAGAAGTGCTTAAAAAAGCCACAATAGAAAGAAAATAGATTGCACACTGAAATTAAGGGGGGAAAAAAAAAAGGCAGCTCCAGCGAGGTTTTGTTTAGACCCTGGAAAAAGCAAAAACATGGCAAGAGGCTTCTACAGGCACAAAGGGGAACAGTGAACTTGTGGCCGATGTGCAAGGGGGTGTGTGGGAAACCTCTGATGTGCATCACACGAGTCCTGCTTGCGTTTTGTTGTCAGAATTCAGCTGGTTGAGTTGGTTTTGGGCACCAGGTGCTATGTAGGAGTTTGTGTTTACTGTGACTGACGTGGATGTGGTGTGGCTGACTTCAGGGGGAGAATGGATTTCTGGTTTTAAACTGATCTTAGGAAGCATTGGAAGCTTTTTTTTTTAAAATTAAAAATCTGCTTGGGTTACTAAAGATGAAAGATGGGATTTGATTAAAGGTGGAAGATTAATTAAGAAAATAAGCAAAATGCCCCTGATGTGCCTCATGTAGTTAGGAAAAGAAGAGCCACCATGTCAGAATGAAAACACAAACTAGGCAGTCAGTGGTGCTTTCTGTGCAGACACAGCTTAAACCCCGTGTGTTATTCAGGATTGCAAACAGTGCCCAGTTACGGTTTTGAAAATATTCAAAATATTTTGTTTGTAATTAGATGAACACAGAGAGATGTATAGAAAGCATGTATGTTGTGTATTCAGCAAACTCCAGGTTTAAAGTGTATGTATTAGGAAGAGAATAAATATCTCATTTTGCACTGCCTCCTAAGGTGGAGGGCGGGAGGCAGGGATGGAGCAGGGAGAAAACAGAGGCAGTGGAAACAGCAGCAATATGTACGCTTGCCTGCCTGTCTCACATTAATGGAACAGCTTGCAAGGTCTACAGGGAATTTGCATTGGCTCTGTCACTGGTATTATTTAGTTCCTTATTTATTGCTAGTGGCTTGATTGTGCTGTATTTTCCCAGCAATGAAAGCTTTTAAAGATCATGTCTGACTCCTTTTGGACAGTGCTGTCCAATTTCTCTCTGCCTGCTACCAGCATGTTGAGACGATCCAAAAGGTAATCTAAGGATTTTGAGAGTAATTCTTATGATGTTTTTCTAAGCTACTTGTTTTAATACTGTTTAGTCTTGCTTTTTTTCTTGTTTTAACAGATTGAGTCATATTTGCAGTACGTTAGATACGATTTCTTAATTTCTGAATGATTTGTAATTGTATTCATTGTAAAAATCATACTGTGCAGATCCACCGATTGTTCTTTTTAAAGATATTTATTTAAATGCGTTGCTCCTTCTCATACTATATGAATGTGATAAGGGGTTTGTTTCTACAAAATGATGGATAGATGCTCACTGGGAGCAAGCTGCTTTATTATTTGAAGTAGCAAAACAGTATTATGTTGAAATAGGCAGCACCATGAAAGACTTGCAAATATTTTGACTTACAGCCCTTACAGTCTTCTCAGAGATATGCATAACCTTAAATTTTAAATAATGCTTCATACATTTAGCATCTTTTTTATTAGAGATGTGACTATGTTAATGTAGCAGTTAATAGGATGAGTGTATTTACACTGCTCTCTGGATTTTGATAAAATCCCATTGAAGTGTGTGAACTAATGAATGGTATCGGATCTGATGCAGTACAGGGGTGTTCCTTCAAGACTGGGAAATATCAACATAATTATTGCTCATCAGGTGCTCTGTGGAGCTTAACGTTTGTAGCTTGAAAACTTACTGGTAAGACTGGTAGGTAGCTAATCCTGACTAAAGCAATATATTCAGATTTATGAGTAAACAGTTGCAGCTGGTATCAGAATTTCTCAGCAGCTGGTTTGTTGTACAGTTAATAATCTATGTAAGACTGAGAATATAAGGTTCGGCTTGAGTTTTAGGGTGAATTTTGTTCATCAGCTACCAGAAATTATGTTAATCTTTTTTTAGGGGACTGTAGCTTCTACCAATTAATATTCCAGGGGACTCTTCATTTTTTGTTATTATTCCAAAATTGTGAATTAAATTTTATCAAAGTTGTGTTCTGTGCTGCCAGTGACTTTTAGAAATCCTAGTGGCAATTAAAAAAAAATTGTAAATAAATAGAGATCTTGGTTGCCAGGAATTGCATTAGCGATGTTGTTCTTTTCAAAATTATTGTCTTTAGCCTGTTCTTTAAAGTAAAAGAGCTCCTTGAGATTTGGGTTGTGTGTTGATGTCTCTGCTCCAAGCAGTAACTTTCACACCCATTGAGCAGTTGTAGCAGTGGTTTGATGGAGACACAGAAGTGACAAATATGATAAAATGTGGAGATAAAGCTCCATATTTTCTTACAGATTTCTTGAATTTGGCTGGGGAGGGGAAAGGGAGGCAAATTACTCTCCTGTGCCTCCGTTTCCAAAGGCCAAGGTAGGTTGGACTTGGCTTTCAGGTACTCTTGGCCACCAACCTGTGAGCATGGGAGCAGCCTGATGTAATGAGACCTGGCTCGCTGTGAGAGCCAGGTGAGCTGGGCAGAGCCAGGAGGGAAGGAGCTGGTTTAGGGCAGGTGCGGGAGGACACCTTTGCATAAGAAAATAACCTGTGTTAGACCTGCAGACTCAGGATCCTTTTATTACTCCTGCTTGCACAACTTTGGTTTCCTAAAGCTCACTCCATTCCAGATGGTGTCCAGCATGCCTAAAGGTAGTATTTTGTCAAAACTCAGCAGTAATGGTCTTCCAAACAGAGTGGACAGCCACAGGGTCTCTCGTAACAAAAATAAACCATCCCTGTTTTTCAGTATCTTGTTAGTGTGCCATTTTGAATTTAAAATTACACATCAAGGACAGAAACAATTTGAGAGATACTCACAAGGTTTCAGGTGTGATATTTTGTCAGAAAACTCCTACTCAAAATTTACAATTCCATTTATTTGTTAGTAGTTGAAGTACAAAAAGAAAGAAATTGATCTGTAAATCTGCTGAGCATCTTAATGGAAAAGAGATGACTTTTTATTGATTTAATCACATAAACGGGTATTAGGTATTTCAAAATGATCAAACAGCACTATGAGGGTACAGAGCAGAGAGCTTCTGCATGAAGTCATGTGGTGGAAATCCTATTTTGCACAGGATGGAAACTGCAGCCTTCAGCCAGCCTCAGAAATGAAATATTTGAGCATGTGTGACAGTTTGCTGGGAATATCACCTTCTGCCGAGCCGGGCTGGCAGCCTGCCAGCTCTTTGCCTGCCGTCTTGGGGCTGACGGGTGGGCAGGTTGGGCTGGTCTGAGGAGTATTGTGATAAATCACTGTAATAATGTGATTCTTGCCAGGGTATCCGTCCTGAAATCCTGTGTCCATGTATGCTATGACTTTGCTCCTGAGAGTGGGCACTGCACATGGAGCGCATTGCAGTGCCATGACCTGGGTGTTTCTGTGTGCTAATGTTCTCAGGATTGTGGCATCTGGGCACTAGGAATGGAGCAGTCTATCACTAAATAAATAAATATTTCCCATCTTAATTGGCCCCCTTTCAAAGCCTAATGTTCACTTCATAGTGCACTTCCTTTAAACATTATGATTTCAATTTAAGTTTCTCCTATAACTTTGCAATCTTGGGCAAGTTTAGCAGCGGAGGATTTTTTTGCTGTGACAAATATATGATAGTTTTCCTCTCTCAGTTGGTAAAACTTCTGTACGGTCCTATTGCATTAGTGATAGCTTGTGTGCTCTTAATTCTTAGCTTCTCCACCTTCAATTTCTCTCAGTTTTAATTTGGTTTCACGTTGCAAGAAAGGGTTACTGGTGGTATACTGACTACTGAGCTATGGCACATTTCTCTATAATGGCTTCTGATATGTACTAAAAATCCTAGAGGGCTTGACTCCCATATGGCTTCTCCTACATTAGGAGGCAAATGGGAAGGACTCCTCTTTCTCCTCGGTGCATTTTGTTGAAATGAGCTCTCTCGTGCAGCTGGTGGGATTCTCGCCGCAGCTAATGGCTCTGGAAAAGTGAACCATCTGCTCCTCTGGTCAAAGTGGCTGGATTGTTTCTTCTTGAACGTATTCCCGGAAGGATAGAGAAAGTCAAGAGCAAACTGTAAATACATAAGTTTCTCATGGGAGGGGTGACATAAACATAAATCACATTTACCTGTCAAACTGGTTCTGTATAAATATTTATGAGTTTAAACTATAGGAGAAATATGAGAACTCCTTGGTTCAAAGGGCATATGGGGCTGGTATTCTTATATCAGCTCTACTGAGGCATTGCCTATTGAAATTGGATTATGGAAAGATAAAGCATAATTCTGACGTATTTAAATTAAATGTCTCTGGATTTAAGTCCTTTTGTTTCTTTGCACTTTGGGCGTATCTTGAGTATACTCTTGCAATTTGATATTAACGGTGCTGTAGAATTGTGCAAGTGAGTGTTTGTTGGTCTTGTAAAACTGACTTAGAATGCTGATTTCTAATGTTCCCTCATTTTTTCATTTTAATCCTCTCTGCGTGGAACAGGCTGTGACTGCGGGTTTTAATGATTTCACTTCTGTTTAGTGACTTTCTCTTTGCAAAGTTAAGGTGGGAGATTTGTGTATTGAAGTGACTTGAAAGATAATTCTGGAGGATGAAAAAGGTGGATTTCTGTGAGGAAGGACATCTTGGATTTGTGTCCACAATTGCCATTAATGCTTTAATTCTCTTTCCTCTTCTTCTTTCAGTGAAAGGGCTTTAGTGATACAATAATTTGTTAAAATCACAAGAATTAACTACTTATAAAGTGTAAAGCAATCTTTAAGTAGCAAAACACCTCTAAAATCAGTGATTCTGTGGAAGTCATTGTATTTCATTACAAACAGTTCCTTGGTAACTAAGAAAAATGCTATTTGTTTTTGAAATATTCACAAACAGTAAGAGGAACCACCTTTCTTGGGGCTGTAAATGAGTGAATGGAAATAATTGGGTGGCCAGGAACACATAAATGGTGCTTTCTGATGCATTGGTGTTTTTCTGGTAACTTTTCAGCTGCCATAACAGGACCACATTAGACAGTCAGTCCATACATATCCCCCCAAATGTATTCTGTGTCTTTTTATGCTGATTCATCTAGATTGACATTAAAAGCTGTGTGTGTCAGAAGGATGCCACCTCCTCCATATATACATTGTCACATTGAAGAAAAACAATTTGATGCTAGCAGAATACTTACTTTTTTGTGGTAAGATAAAGCTAATGTTAAAAATGTGACTCTATACTATAATTAACTTTTAAGTGACAGCTGTCACGCCACACATTTCCTTGCTGAAATGAATAACATAAGAAAAGTTTCCCTTATGTTGGGAAGGATGGGAAAGACCTGGAAATCGGATGCTTTTGATAATACTTAGCTCAATTTTTTTTTGCCTAGCTCAGCATATTAAATGACCTCCTGACACTCATAATTGGAGAGGAAATTTCATTTAAATTACTTTTGCTAGGTATTTCAATATGGCCTTAGGACAAAACCACTGCTTGGGGGAGAAAAAATTTCCACCATACCTCCTGAAAATCTCTTTATGACAATAGTCTGTTGGATTGCATGGAAATGTAATGGGTATTTTGCTCACTAATGGATGAGTTTTGGGGAGCTTCCAATACACTCTCCATTACAGGATATTTGCGCTACTTAAATACAATGAAAGAGGCTGGTCCAGTGAATGGAAGGAAGGTCTTCCTAAAACCTCAAAACGATTGTAATGATTCAGGCAATCCACCTGGATTGCTTGTAATTTCTAGTTTATGTGGGACTCTGTGTAAATAATTTTTTCTATTCACTTCGAATATTGTTGGCAGTTTCCCTGCTTGACTAAAACCCAAGGAAAGGGTCTTAGAGGGTTAACACTGAAGTTTTGAGCCTTGAAAGCTTTTTGTTCAGATCGAAACTCTCTTGTATGAACATTTGGCTATTTCCCAGGACAAACCAGTTTTTCAAGTCAAAACCTTTGTGAAGAGGAAACGAAGCAACACCCAAATTGCAGACAATTTCATTAATTATTTGGATCCTTCACATGGAGGAAACTGCTGAGTATAAAATAATTTTCAACTGATGTTTTAAGTGAGCTAAATGAAATACTGGGGTAAGAGACTGGTTTGAGGAGAGGTATGAGAAAGAGGGAGATCCTGAACTTTACTGAGGACGCTCAGATCAGGTCAGTGCTGCTGTGGAAAGTAAGACAGAGAGTACATACTGGCACGTGATTGGCCTGGAAATGTGCAGTTCTTGTGTTTAATTGAAGTCGACACATTTGGGTGTTGGAATCCTTACAAAGTCTGTGCATCTGCTTATTTTGACTGCTTTTTGTCTCTGACGAGCATATTTTAAATCCGAGCGCCCACTAGCCTAAAGCTCTGGGATGGACTTGGAGATGTTTCTGGATCTGAGGAACCTCTGCCCATGCCATGATGTTACTCTTTGCAGGTCCCTGTTCTTTGGGGAGGTATAAGTTGTGGTCAGGAGTAAACTAAGAGACGTTCTCTGGTGCACTTGGGATTCCTGTTATTTTACTGGAAGCTGAATACTAACGTTAACAAGGAACTGTACACCCCAGAGCAAAATGTTTTTAGTAAAAAGGAGACCTTATTTAAGGAACTGAGAGATGAGGTGTGTGACGTGCCATCTTCTATCACCAGACATTCACTACCTGGAGAGAAATGACTTAATTTTCAGTCAGGTGCTGAACACTTTGTATTGGCCACCATCTCGCTTACCATATTGAGCAAGTAAACATCTTTTCAAAGCATTAAGGAAATCACCTTTGATGTGATTTGATTCTACATCTGTAGCTAATTATCAGATAATCCCTAAGTAGTTTTTCTCCGCTCATAGCCCAGTTATATTATTTTTTTCTGTTATTTTGAGGACTACAGATTAATACCCCAGTGTTCTTTAGAATAGATTTGCAAGTAAAAAAAAACATACTTCTGTAGTGAAATACCATAGGTTATTCCAGGCCTCTTAAAAATTTATTTTTAAAAAACTGTTCTGGTGTATTTGTTTTTGGTTCTATGTCAGCTGAAGGTGGAAGGGACCAGAGAACTTGGATTAAGAAGGGGGATGCTTACGAATCCTGTGCAGGGGAGTCCTTGTGCCAGATAGGAAATCCAAGCCACCTGATACCAGTCCCTCTTGACTATCATTTTAGGCAATACTATGCAGTAAGTTGGACATGTTTTGAGATTGTTAGCTTAATCAATCACCATCTTTTCCACAAAAATGCCTCAAGTGTGGTATTCAACTGTCGTATTTTATATGAAGACAAAGCTTAGTCACGTACTGAAAATCTAAGCAAATATTATGCTTGTATATCAGGACCCTGCTTGCATGAGTCTCCCCATATTCATTACTGCCTGCTGTGTTTACGTAGTACCAAGCATATAATTTAAACTCCTTCAGAATTAATAGAAGATGTAAACGTCACTTGACGTGTTCTATTTGATGTTGAAGGAGTTACTTGTGGTATCATGCGACACTGGCAGTGAGCATGTGCTAGAGGAGAGACTCACAGTGACGTGAGATAAAAATCTTCTGCAGGCACACAGGAGAACAGTCTTTCCCTCAATCTTTGTTCTCTGAGGAAGCAAGTTTGAATCCTGCGGTGGCTTTTGAAATTACTTATTTCCACTATATTGGGTGTTTTCCTGTCCTTTAATTTTGTTCCAGTCTTGATTGCATGGTAAATTAGTNTCAGACTATGTGGCAGAACAGAACTGGTGCAGCAAGAACACTGGGATATCATAATACATGGCTCCCAAAAATGAATTTTACAACAATCTTCTACTTAAACAGAAATAGGCTAATGGTATTTAACAGCCCTTTCCCCAGTTTGTCTCAGAGAAACTTGGGCTGTGTTTTCCTGTGCTTGTGAGTTTCCGCTAAAGTTTGTTAGGCACCATTTGTAAAAATAATGCTTAGCTGCTCTTAGTTCCTTTAGTTATGAATAAGTACATAAAGCATTCAAAAAGCTTTTAGCAGTTTCTTTCCTTGCATTCTGATCCAATTTTACATAAGGTACATTTATTAAATGTCTGCTTTTTTAACGTCTGTGTAAATTATGGCTCNAGAACAGTCTTTCCCTCAATCTTTGTTCTCTGAGGAAGCAAGTTTGAATCCTGCGGTGGCTTTTGAAATTACTTATTTCCACTATATTGGGTGTTTTCCTGTCCTTTAATTTTGTTCCAGTCTTGATTGCATGGTAAATTAGTATGTTACAATTAGCAGACCTAATTTAAATTAAGCATGATTGCTTTGGAATTTGAATACCTGACTTTCTGTAAGTGTTTGCATTTGTCTTCCTCTCTGTCGTCATTTGTGTACGTTCTGCAATTTTCATGCGTCTCATTTGTTTTCCTGCTGGCCCTGCTGGTTTCAGACTATGTGGCAGAACAGAACTGGTGCAGCAAGAACACTGGGATATCNTTTAGCAGTTTCTTTCCTTGCATTCTGATCCAATTTTACATAAGGTACATTTATTAAATGTCTGCTTTTTTAACGTCTGTGTAAATTATGGCTCTGATTTTACTAGGCTTTAGTTTTTTTCTTACCTTCTCTTAGGATTTCTTTTTGTTATCACTGCTACCATCCATTTATTTTTGATACATTCATATATTTGTACGTACTGCTCTCTACCATCTTACTGTAACTGGAATTGATTTTGATTTTACTTTTCAGCCTTCTTAAATAGAATAGCTCTTAAAACAAGTACCCTTTTTGGCAGTGGTGAACTGCTTCACCCTTTGGATGCACTGCA
>WEIT01003345.1:10329-94583 GCA_013389985.1 Dryoscopus gambensis | reverse complement strand
CAGGGCAGGCTCTGCTCTGCACCCAGGTCCTCCCCCTCTTCTCCTGCCTTTTGTGGTTTTGTTGCTTCATTAACATGAAATGCCTTCTACAGATGTATTTAATTGTTATTTTAGTAGTCAGATTATTTGATGTGATATGTGCTGCAGTATAGCTATCTAATGTATTTTTATAAATAATTTTTTCATGTCTTTTAAAGTGTGTTGTTTTTATCCGGGACAGTGGTTTATCGACAGACCTGTCTCTGTAAATGAGTAAGGACCACATAAACTGAACACTTTATTTCAACACTGCAGTGTATCTCTCTACCAGTGAATTTATACCAGTTTTACTGGCTACACCGAGCATTTTCCGTGTCCGCAGAACTTCAGCTCCTGTCTGTCCCCTTCTTTGACGTTCAGAGCCAACTCTTATCTCGGTAGCCTCTTTTCCCTCTTTGTCATTCCAAGGAGTGCCTTGATTAGAAAGGTCCCAAGCAGCTTTTCTTCTTCCAAAGCTGAAGGGAACAACCTGAGCAATCTGAAATTCTCTCTCCATATCTGTTTTGAATTAAAGCACCACGTTGGCACACACGTCTCACCTTTGTCTTGGTCTGGTAAGGAACTGCTCTTGAGTTCAGGCAGGCAGAGCATGGCATTTTCCTGTCTAGGACAGCTTAGTCCTGGGCAAATGTCAAAAGTTTTGTAGCCTGCCTACTGAGATTACAGTTTTGTTAAGCCTTGGTATTTTCCTAATATGTCCATTGGACTGTTACCAGTTTACCTTAGTACATTCATGCTTTGCTCTTATTTTTTAGAGGCGTTTTTGAGGATTTTTCTCCCATCTTTGTGTGTGCGCGAACATAGCAACAAATTGTTTTCAATGCTTCTGTTTGAAGGCCTGTAGAGGCTGAATGGTTGTGTGTACGTGTATACACTTACTTTAATGCTATCACAGAAAAGTGGTTTTCCCCTCTTGAGGAAACAAGCCTTTCTTCATTGGACTGTCTTTTCGAAGTATCCTGTTCTTTTAAAAAAATTTTACTAAGTTGATGCTGACTTTTTTCTTTTGGTTTTATTTTGTAAGAAGCTGCTAAGAATTGGGAAACATTATTGCTTTGGAAAGGGGAGGGTCTTGGTAATGAAAACAGAAAGCACATTTTCACCTTCTAAGTTTAGAAGCAAAAGTGTAAATTTAAACAATCGTTGTAAGGTAGGCAGATTGAGACTTGCATTTTCTGGATCTGTGTCATTATCTACTACACTTTGCTACTGGGGATGAATTTGACAATTGTTTACCTATTCAATTAATATTTTCTATATGTTGAAACTCTGGAAAATTGAGAAAGGGAGAACAGAAATCCCAATAAGATAAAAGAGCACGATTCTCATAGCAGGCAGTGGTTCGGGCACTGCCTGGGGCAGAAAGGTGGGAGCGATGAGAGTGTTGATATATCAGTGGTGCAAAGCATGATAATGTGTATGTTGCAGCTTGCCTTGGTTTTTGGGGTATTTTTAAAAGGTCAGATATTTTGGTCCCTTTAGCTTCTCAGTTAATTCCAAAATATCTACAAAGCCTTTCTGTCAAAAGGTATGTTGAACTGAAGAATTGAGGGATAGTGATTTTACAGAAAGCTTCCTAAAATGGTGTGGAAGTGGTTGCAGATGAGGACCTGGGCGGTTTGTTTATTGTCTAACATCATGCTCTCTTTGTTGTCTGCTCTTCTGGCACGTTTGTCCAGACACGGTGCCCTGTTCTGTTCAGGATTTTCTGTGCTCTAATATGCTGGAAGCTGCTTGCAAGTTAAATATGCTGGGTGATTCTTAAGAAAGTTGATGTTGCAGAGCTGAGGATGGCAGTAAGTGAGGCTCATGTGCAAAATAGCAGAGGCACCAGGGGTGGAAGAATGACCCAGCACTTGTGTGAAAGCCAAAGCAGAGCGTAGCTCCAACAGGTAGGAAAGCGCATTGTGAGTGTAACATTCTGCCAGGCAAGCACAAGCCCTGACACTCTTCAGTGGGGTTGTTATTGTTGATCTCCATAGCTGGAAAGATGAGTCTTACCAACAGAGCAAAACCTTTCCAGTGGAGCTCAGGAGAGCACCTTGAGAAAATATACTTTTAAAATGTGCAAATAATTTGATTGCAAACATCCTAGTCTTGTTCAGAATGTTGCCACCCGGGTTATGACACTACTGTTCGGCCGCGTGAAAATCTATGCTCCATGCAGTAGAGGCAACTCCCCTGACAGTCTAATTTGGAGATTAGTTCTAAAATAGTGTATTGTTAGAAGATATTTAAAATTAGATCAGTAATTAATCCTCATGCTGAGGTTTGGAACTGCAGGTAGCTGATAATGAGCTAATTTGTAACATCTTTTGATTCTTAAACTAAGAAAATGCTCTGAAACAAAATGAAGAGAACTGTTCATGTTGTGTGCTACAAAGCAACCAAATGAGTTTTCATATTATTTTCTGTAACATTTACATTAAACCTGGAAAACTTTCTTTCCATTTTCAGCTCAATTACTTTGTTTCCTGGATGCATCTTTGGGAGAGTGTCTAGAGTAGGTTTGTTATATTGCACACCTGTATGTAGTTGTACGCTCCACGGTTAGAGGATTTGAAACAATATAAAATCACTTTGTCATTTCATTCTGGAATTTGTTTGCTTGGATTTTTTGGAGGAAAAGAAATGTGATAAACTGTCTTCTGTGAGAATTGCCAAGTAGAGACTTATTTAAAAAGCAGCTATGCTACATGAAGCATTTAATAATAGATTTGGGGGAAATGGGAAATGAAAGTATGCAGTTATGCTTAGCTTTCATTCAATCAGTGTTTCACACTTTGTGATGTAACTGCATGGCAGTATAATGCATAACACAACTGAAGTAGGAGATAGGAATACTTGAGAAGGTTTGTTTTATGTTTTTGCCCATTAAACAATGTCTATATATATTCTGGGGTCTCTCTTCCATAATCAGAGATTTTTTCTTACTTTTGTTCTTTTATGCTAAAACAAAGATAGGCTTGGAGTGTGTTCAGAATAAAGTGGATTCATGTAGTTGGGAATGGCTGCACCAGTCATTGTAATTTGTTGTGACATCTCATTTTGTTTGGCTTTGCAGAGTTGTTCCTATGTTGTTAATAATGCAGAAGGTCTGGACTATACAGCGTGGTGTAAGCAGGTGTGCACCAGCCTCAAGCATTAGGCAAATTAGACATAAATTTGATGTTCACTGGCAATTTCAGCCTTTTCTTTTGTAATTTCTTAGCTTGTGGTGATGCTGCTTCTTCAATTTGAGCTCTAAATGAAGTAGGAGGACTTGTCTAGCATATAGCTTGGTTTAGATGAAAGGAAAATGGCCTTTCATGCAATCAGTTAATTCCTAAGTACAAAGATGTTAATTTTCCTTAAAACAAAAGAACCATCTGCACCCATTTTACTCCTTGCTTTGTAAGTCTTGCATTGCTTGACTCTGTGTTCACCTCAGTTAATGTGTTTGGTAGCACACTCAAAGGTGTGGTGGCATTATGGAAAACAGTGTCCTCTGTGTGTTTCACCCCTGTGCAGTCTCTGGATATCTGTACAGAAGTGCAACCCACGCTTTACACGTTGACTGCATCTTTTTCCTCTGTGCTCTTCTTTTTTTGTCCAGTTTATTTTGTGTCATGGGCTTCAAAACAATGGGCAGTGCAAATTTGAGTAGAGCCTGGCTTGTGAATAACTTGCATCTGTTTCTGTGGTTGTAGTAATTAAATTGTAGAAAACTTCTTGTGGAAGAGGACCTTGCATTCAGGCAGTTGGTTTTCATTATCGTTTTTATTTAGTGCCCAAAGTTCAATCCTATTTGAGGTTCCTCAGAAAGATGGTGGAAACAGGAATAACATAATCCAGACTCAAGATCATGGGAGTTAAGGATTGATCATGTAACGGAGTGAAAGGCGGGGAAAGATTGTCCAGAGATGGACTGGAGAAAGGCTCCTTAGTTGTTTAATCTGGACAAAATAACCAGTAAGGAATCCAAATTCAGAATGGTTCCTTGCTCCTGGGAGTTTAATGACAGGAAATAAAATGCAGTTTTTCCTAGGTGATGTTGGGAAGAAGATAGTTCTGTGTCTGTTGTGATGGAGACTCTGCCTGCAATCTTTAAGAAGTTGCTTGTTGGACTTGCGCTTCCATCCGTCGCATCCTAACTGTGTGTAATTGTATTTCTTTACAACAAAAGAAGTGTTTATTGTAGGAGTGTGCAACCCCCCAAACCTCCACCCTGAATAATAACACTTTTTTCCCCAGTTATTCTAGGATGAATAACTCTTAAACTATTCTTGAATGTGGAAAAAAAAGAAATCAGTTGAACCAGATGCTTACTTATCTATTTTAGAGAACTAATTATCCCTGTTGTTGGTAGTGCTAAAGCTTACAAAATTGCTTCCATCTTTGAATTACTATAATTAAGACGATAACTTCCACATCTAGTTAACATTGCTGTGCAGCTGCTGCATTCATTGACATGCAGATTTTGGATTTTGTAAATTTTCTGTCATTGTGAATAAAAATTTTAAATACTTATTTTCATTTCCAAAATGTCTGTTTCTCATAAAGAACTCTTTGTAAAGCAAATCAACTGAAACCAAACTTCTGTAACATCAGAGGAGAATCTGATGAAGTTTGGTTAGGTGATATTACATTTTAGGAAAATATATAACCACAAATAACTTTTGTAGATATGTTCACTCGAAATTTTGGATCCCAGTTTGTAGGGATCTGTTTGAGGTCACTGAATTGAATGTCACATCTGGAACAAGTCTGATGTTTGACTTCTGAAATGTTATTTTGAAGGAAGTTAGTGCAAGAGTTAATCTGGCACTCTGACAACCTGAGATAGTTTACAAAATTCTAAAATTAAAATTTTCAGTCAAAGGTTGGACTTGATGATCTTGGAGGTCTTTTCCAACCTTAGTGATTCTATGACAAATCACTAATATGAAGAAAATGCATTCATAAATACTAGCCAAAAGGTGATTTAAGCTATACTTTTCCCATATATTTTATTTCTTCAAGTTGATTTCTGTCAAAGTCAGTGAGAAGATTTGTGCAGCGTTATCTTGTTTACTTACATACTCCAGCAGCTTCAGCTACAAGAAATTCCTCAAGGCCTATAAATTCAGATAGATTTTGAGAAACTTCCTTAACATTATTCATTTATAATAACCAGCATCACTATGAAACTGCTTGATAGTGTTAGTTGGTTATTTATATTTACATTGTTTTTTTCTGCGGCCCTCGCTTTCCTTACACAGATGCCTCATAGGCATTAATCAGTTTTGCTCAGTGAGTTGAAGATGTCCCCTGAGTAAACTGCTAAAATAAAGAATCAAATATCGATTTATGCTGAAACTGAGACATTGATTTCTTTTTCAGAATATGCATGTGGAACAAGGTACACCCGTGGTGCTCATGTTAAAGGCTTACCCTGGGATTGTCTGTGGGGTAGGAGGAGGAGGAGGAGGAGGAGGAGGTTGGTTGGGGTGCAGCTGAAGAGCCGGGGGCTGTGTGCAGGTCACAGGTACTACACTGAATGTGCTCAGAAATAACTCTGGGCAAGAGTGCTGGCTCGGGGGCACATTTCAGTGGGTCCAAAAGCAGTGTCCAGTTACCAGACCCATGTCCGATGTCCTGCAGTGTTCAGTTTCAGGAACGCGCTGGGGACACTTCAGTACACGTAACAAACGATATTTTTACTCCAGGCAGAGAAGTTAACTCTAGAAACAGTGATAGCTGCATTTCCGTAGTGATGCAAAGGCATTGTTTCAACTGTTTCAATATAAAATACCCATTTTACTATGTGTTTTCAGAATTAAATCGAGGTGCTCCTGTGTTCTCACAGGTTTCTAGACTTGGGTTTGGCTGCGTGGGTGTTCAACCAGGGCAGGGAGGGCAGCATCTCCAGACCTCTCCATGGGCTGCAGCTCGACCATACAGCTCTGGGCCCTACAGAAACTCTGCACTATTAAAATCGTGTTTTGCCTAACCTAGAAGACCTGGAGGGGATTTGCTCTCTGAAATTATGAAGTGGGATCTGAGGGAAAAAATAAAGGTTAACAAGACCCATAGCAAATTGTGAGAGGAAAGGAGGCTCAGGGCAGGGCTCGCCTTGTGTTTAATGAAAACAGCAAAACTTTGGCTTATAAACAAATAATAATGCTCAAAATCTCTCTGGACTGGTTAAAAACTGGTTTTTTTCTAGTTAAAATTAAAATACGTAGAGTCAACCTTTTCCCCTTTTACTTTCTCCCGTTACTCCTGTTTTCTTATGTAGATGGAATTAATTTTTGAGCAAGAAGGCATACAGTATTGTTTCGAGAATTTGTGAACAGTAATAAATAATAATTAATGCAATTTAAAGGATTAACAATATGATCTCCTCATTATCATTGGCCTGGTAGCTGAGTTGTAAGCCCAGGACTGTCTGGCTGGCTAAAATGCATCTTCCAGGAAATAATGTTTTCTTCATTGCAACTGTTTCTGCCAACACTTAAAGTGACTAGTTTGAATTTCTTTGGCACAAAGCCCTGCTTAAAGCCAGCTTTGCTTCTTTCATATTTAGCTGTTCTTTAGGAGGTGCTCAAATGCTGTTGTAGTGACTTGTTGGGGGAGAAGTCATCCCACTGAAGTCTACATGTTACCTCCTCCTCCCTTCACCCTTCTTTTTGTGTTTTAGTGACTACCAGAACTTCATCACTCCTGTACTGCATTTCCTCTAGGATTCCTAGATCTGTTAAAAGCTTTTTTGCTATATGCAGAAAGCTCTCTTCAGCCAGTAGAGAGTATGATTGTACTTGTGTATTTTTCTCAACATATAACATGAATTTGAGAAGTTGGGTGTTGTGTTTTTAGTCTTTGAGTTTGAGCTTTGCCTTATTGCCAACACACATAAGTCACAGAAATGGCTAAACAGACCCAAGTGGTGTTTCTCTTGCAGATGAGAGATCCAGGAAAATTAAAAGTTATCCAGTGCTGAGGGTGCAAAGAGAATAATGTTTCATTCCCAACTTGGGGCTAGGCTTTCACTCCAAGCCATTCCTTCCTCTGGGTACATTTGTGTAAACCTGACCTATTTTAAGAGGTCTCAGCTGTGCTTGCACTCCAGCCCCTTAACCCTTTCTCTTTTGGCTCCTTATCTTGGCAAAGACAGCAAAGAAAACGGGTTTGTAAAACTCTGTTCAACTGGGAAAATGCAGGCAAGCAGTTAAAGAGCTCTGAGCTTGGACAGTTCACTTCCCCTGCTATGCTGTGGTTTAAATATACCAAGTTTCCATAGCCAGCTCCAGACATTGCTGTGGTAAAGTGTGCTTTAGGAACTCTCTTTAGCAAAGAGATACAACTGTAGAGAATGGAGCTCTGTTTTTTCACTGTACTAGTGGTTTTTATTGAGCAAGATCTTAAATTCTTACATTATATTTGATAGTAAAATACCCAGGGGTTTTTTTTATTTTTTACATAGTAACATATATTACACTGGAATACTCAGGAATTTCATCTTGCAAGAAAGATTTTGTGTTAATATAAACAATGATTATCTGGTATTAATGTTGGAATTGAGTATTCTGGTTTTTTTCAGCAGTTACTGGAATAGCGTGACTGAAAACATGTTAAAAATATCCATGAACTGAGATTTTAAGCTTCTTAAAATCAGGCTGTTAGTTTTTCCATGAGATGTGCACAATGGCAATCAGTTTTTGGATGGACTGTTTTTGAATAATACATGAATTTAAATGGAGATTGTATGGAATCAGTTGGATAATTTTGAGGAATGCTTTAAGTACACTAAAGAGCCTGAATAGCAGTTAATGGTGCTTCAACTTTATTACTGTTTATTATAGTTGGCAGTTCAGTTGTATTTTTTCTGCATCAAGTTCTCCAGTTTCCTATAGAACAGCAATAAAATAAGCTTACAAATAATAACAGTCAGATGCACTGTATCCTGTGGCAGCAAAATACTTTTGCGTTAAATTGTAGTTCTTGGCAGCCCGAGTGTGTTTATTGTTGGGCAGCTCCAGCAGATCAGTCAGTGCACGAAGGACCTGGCAGATGTCAGCATTTGGGGTCTGCAAGCAAAGAGGCTTTGCTCGTGCCTGAGGAACCCAGTGTGGAGCTTCACAGGGCACCCCTGGAGTGGGGCCAGCCAGCTCCTCGTTCAGCCTTTGCTCAGCCTTTCCTGCTCCTGGCTATTCTCCCACCCCTATCAGCACTAATGGGATTCTAGTTACCTGTTTTGAGAACTGCTGAAGTAAGGAGGAATGTTTCTGCCATGTAGGAAGCAAGCTGGGGGTACAGTGAATAGATGTATGTAACTGTAATACTTGGTTGTTTGTAAGATTTTGCTGGGAACTTCATTTCTTCTGTTTAAACAACAGGAGAAGTGGAAATCACAACGGAGTTTAACTATCGAGCTGCTCTTCTTCACAGTTCCCATGATTCAAAAATGTTTCCCTCACCCATTGCAATTCCTTTTATCATCTTTAGAGCTAAATGTTTGCTACCAGCAGTCACAAGCTGGGAAGCAAATGGAGGAACACATCCTTCTTTTCATTTGGCTTGGTTCTGAAACTCCCAACAGGGAAAAAACAAATCTGAACTGTCCCGTAAGAAGTGTCACTTTCCTTGCTGGAACAAAGTCATGGCAACGAGTGGAGTTGATGTGGTGGAGGCGTGTCTGAAACTTGCTTTGCAGAATTTTCCATCAGTATTGCCACGTGTTCACAAAGATTTTTGGATCTCAGGTTTTAAGTTTGATTAGTAATCCCACTTATCTGCTGGGTTTTGCTAACACTTTGCTCTGTAATTTTAACTCTGCCCTAAGGAATATGCTCTGGTTTTCTTATAACCAAGCCAATAATTGTAACGGATTTATTTGCTAGGTTGGATATTGGTAAGAGTATCCAAAGCACTCTGGGGTATTTTACATAGGTTTTTGCTTTTTGTGTGAGTTGTAAAGCATGAGTTGCACATATTCTGTGAATCAGGAATGAGTTACCAGCTATCTCCAGTGGCCTATGCAGCAAATGCTTCCAGAGTGTTGAAACACTTGCTGCTGACCAAGTACCTTTTGTCCCTGTACATTTCCTTCTTTGCAGGGACACTACTGAGATGGAGAGTGTGAGAAAATACCACCCTAAATCCTGGGAGATTCCTCCTTAGCTGAAAGAGATCCTGCAGTACCTGCCTCGAGGTGCTGTTGCCCATCTGACCATGCCTTATGGTTTATCTTTCTTTCTTTCAGCTGTCGGACAAGCAACAGGAAGAGTTTGATTGTAACATCCAGCACATCTCCAACTCTCCCACGGCCACATTCCCCTCTTCATGGACACACAGGTAACTCCCTAGGACTGCTCTACCTGGGAATCATTAGCATAAATGCCAGTAGTCACTCTAGTGAGTTTGAACATACTGATGCTCAGCATCAAAATACGCCCTTTGGAAATTATTCTGACTGCAGTTTTTCACCTTCTCTAACTTGCAAGAGGGTCCTTATAGTTTCAAGATAAATGTTATATGGGCTGCACTTCCTGGTTTGCTTCCGTATCTATCCTGCACTCTTCCTGGGGATTCAATCCTCTTACGTCCTGCAAAAGAGCCTGAGATGGAAAACGAAGCCAAATAAAATTAGATAAATACATTTAAGTAAATCTCTTGTTTTGAGTCTCTGAGCATGGTTAATTTGTGCCAGTGATTTAACTGCAGTTCTCACGAGGAAGAACATCCTGCCTGTTTCCGTGTGCCTCCGGCAGCCCAGCAGCTGTGCAGTGTGCCATCTTATGGTCTCTGTCTGCTACTCACAGCAACATGAGGTGTTTGGGAGTTTTATTTCTTTTGTACATTGCTGCCAATTTTATCATGGCAGCAACTGGGAAATGCTCATTTCAGAGCACATGGGCAGGGGCTTGTTAGTCATTGAAGTGAAGTACGTGGCGATGTTCTTCCAACAGAAAAAGAAGGCATTATTCTTCAGAAGGGGTCACACATGCAGATTCAACAGCTTGCCTGAACAGCATGTTCCCTTGTTTTTGTTGCTGAGGGAGGTAGGTGATGTGTGATGACTTTGTTTTCACTATTTCAAAATGCCAGAGAGGATGGTTGGGCTCCAGGTACGTCCCTGATGGGCACCAGTCAGTAGCATGAAACAGCTGGAACATTTGTGGCGCATCATCAACAGTGGAGCCTCTCTGGAAACGTCACTGCTGCATCTAAGACAAGGAATGTTGTTTTCATTTTAATCAGACTGTCTTCCTCCTACATGGCAGTATGTTCTGTAAATGCTTTCTGGAGACTGAAACTAAGGCAATGCTGAGAAAGAACAGCAAATTGATAGTAGCTCAGCTAGAAGGAGCCATCTGCTTCTGTTTGGAGAGCTTTGTATCTCAAGAGGTGACATCCCGCCTGTTGAAAGGAAAAAGAAGGCCAAAGTTACTGTTCAGGGAGGCTCACGAAAGCCTCATTCCTCTAAGTTTTCATAAAAATCTGCCACTTTCTTGGGATGCTATAAAAAGCCCGGTCATAGAAAACTAGGAAGATGCTTTAAATACATTGTTATTCTAAAATGACCCATGATTTTCAAATTAAAATGTTAACAAAATCTTATAGGTGGTAGATTAAAACAGTTTTCAACTTTAGAATCTGAAATAAAATGGAGGGCCAAAAATGAATATAGGACCATCCCTTTTCACTTCAAACTCCTTTGTTGCTCTTGTGTGTGGTTATGGTAGTGATAACCTGGTAAAACTGAGTTTCAACAAGGCATTTGTCTTGGTGGAGATTCTCCACTTAGTTACACCGTGCTTTTTGCTTTGAATTAATTTATGGGTTGCTTTCACTAAATTCTAAATCAGCTCTTCAAGCCTTTAATTGAGAAAAAGAAATGTCTTTGCTTGCGAGGTTGCAACAAGATATTGACATGATCAATGCTCAGAAAACAAATGTAGAAATGTTCATAATAGAAACATGTATCTTTTATTTTCTTTTGATTTGCTTTTCTCATCTGTCTATTTAAAAAATTTAGTTTCTTGTGGTGGTTTTGATGCTCTTTCAGGCTTTACAAGCTTATAATTTATTACAAGTATGTGAGTGTCTTCTAAAAAGAAGAGTAACTACTCAGTGGTGTGCCACCTTACTTTAGCAGTAATTGTCAAATATTTAGGCTTTTTTTCCTGATGTTGCATATGGGATTTAAAATTATTAAAAGGACATCCTTTGTTACCTGCAAGAGTAGCCAGTAGTGCATAGGAAGATAAACTAATTGTAATTTGAGTTCTCTACCAGTACTATATTTAGGAGTCTTCCCTGGGAAAAAAATAATTTATTCAAGAGACAAAAGTAGATGAAATTTAGAGTAGACTCACAAATATTTTCTTAAGAAATATCATATATGAGGAGTGAATTGAGAACAGGCTGTGATATTTGTTTAGTATTTGAACAGAATCTATCAATCTGTTTGTTCAGGCACATGCGGTGATCAGTTACTAAGAAATGCTGGTGCCTCTCCCTGGCCTCTTTTGTCTTGAACTTTTGTCTTGTCTTCTTAATGCCTATTCTGAACCTCTCCTACAAATCAAAGGAACAAAAAGCATGCAGAGAAAGCAGGGAGGCTTTCTGAAATGTTTCTGTTCAGACACCACACTAAAATAAAGCCCTGTATGGCAGTAATGTCAGGAGTTATTCTTCTGCAAGTGATGTAAAAGTCAGTGGGTGAGATCTAGGACAGTTGTCTTTCTGTCAGGCAAACCTACCTGCTCATGAACACTGATCCAGGCAGAGGGATTTACTAGTTCAAATAGCATCCCAACAAGATGCCAGGCAGTTTCATATCCTGGAAAATTTAGAAGAGAAGTATTACTTAAAGAGCTCTCAACATTTGAGAAAGAAGTACATCCAAACAATTTTAACTCTGTCATGAAATCACTTCTGAATCAAGAACACTTAAATGTGCTAGTTCAGTTTTCAAACTGCATGGAATTAGCATTTTCCAGAATGAGCTGGTACCTTGGCATAAAGAGCTACAGCTCGTGACGAAGTAACTCTGCTGGTCTAGTCTCCCAAACTTGTAGTGGCCAGTTTTAGGAATGCAAGTTTGAAAATTCTGCTTTTATTCTAAATTCTTTTTGTTTAGAAATGAGAGAGGCAAGTAAAAGGGTACACGTGTATTTCTTACATTTCTTTGTACTTCTTTGAATCCGTTGTTAAAATCTGAAAATTACAAAGAGGTTACACCACGAGATTGATAACTAAGTTGCCATCAGATTATATTTTAAATGAAAAAGCTTAAAATCAAAGAAACATTATAATTTTAGTAGTAATGAGATCGGTACTTAAGCTGGAAAATTGAAGCTCAGGTGATTTTAAAATTTACTTTCCGCAGCTGTGGTAGGCAGGTTGCTCTCTGGCTTCCACTGAAGGCACTTGTCACTGCTGGAACCTTTGCCCTGCTCCCATCTGTGATGGCACACGGAGGGAGCTGCTCACAGGCAGCACTGTGCTACTGAATTAAATGATTCTGCTCTTACACTGCAAGTTCAGTTCCACCTTCTGGCAGAAAAATGGCTATTGCTGAGGTGCCTATTTATTTATTATTTTTAGAGCGTGCAGAGTATGTAACGTCCCACCCTAGATCCTGCCCTGGTTATCAAAGCTGAGTTCATCAGAACGTCATGCCTGTGATCCTTGGATGGTGTGAGAGCATTGTTTATGAGACTGGTGGTACACAGGGTGCCTTAAATATTTTGCTCATTTTGAAATTTGTCTGTGCTGGAAGGCATCTGATTCTGTAGCATGCATATGACCTTTAGCTGCTTGCTTTGATATTCAGCAAATAATTTGAATATCCTACATAGAAGACCACAAAAACTTTGCCTTTTGTACTTATTTATTAATTTTTATGGTTCTCAGAAGCAGGTTTTACAAAATGGTTCTGTTGTGAGTTTTTGGACTCATAACCTATCTGATTAGTGTAATTCATGTTTATAGGGGATAAATGAGACTGTCATTGCCTGTAAGGTCTAGTTTCACATTTTGAAGGTAGTAGATTTACAAATGCTTTGGCTGCATCCTTCTTCCTGTGTCCGGAAGATGTAAAGGTTCCTGCCTGAATTATTGGCGTTGGTGTAGCTGTGTTGATTTACCTAATGGGCAATCATTCTGTGTAACAGCCTCTCTTGAGACAGAGGCATTTCAGGTTCAGTAGTAGCCAGCTATAACCCTGGAGCAACAGGGGAATCTACCTGTGCTACAGAATAAATAGGGTTTCGATCAGCCTTGGTGAACAAGACCATTGCACTCAGGTTTCTCTTATTAAAATACCTTCATTTCGAGCAGATGCAGCAGTGCTGGAAAATTTTAGGGAAAGTAGTAATTCCCCGTCTCCCTGTTGTTGTTTTAAAAGCTTCACCCAGACTTGAATTGAGTAGAAAAACTAATTGCTGTTCATTTTAAACCTAGAAGCAAATCACAGGGGATCTAATTAAAATTCCAGTGTCTGAAAGGAAATATGCCATATACATCTGAAAAAGTAGTTGCTCAAAAATTAGTATTTTCTCTGTACCACACAGTGCAGGCTCAGAAGAGTTTGAACACCCACATACTTAATTTCAAAATTTAAGAACTGTCATTACCCAATTTGCTCAGTTATTCTGAAATTCTATTTTGATCATACCCCAGAAAGTTCAGAGATTGATGAAGACATAAAAAGGCAGTGACAGTTCATTGCTTGTTTATAACAACATTGGGCAATGAGATTTTTGTTCCAAATGATCATCTTGACAGCGTAGTGTTCACAGTCAGAAAAGCTTGAAAAATGAGAAGGCAAAGACCGAGGTTCCCACCAAAGCTGGCAGCCTTCTTTGCTTTGTTAGATCATCTGCATGACCATGGAAAGGCCTCACTCCCTCTGCATCCTAAAATGCTCCTTCAGCTTTCTGCTAGCAAGTGATGGGTGACCCTCAGCCTAAGGCATGTGCTGCTACCAGGACCTGTGTGTTCATGCATGACTCTGGTTCTTCACTTTGGTGACTTCAATCATCCTCATAAGCTTGTAGTGCCTCCTAGACTGGGACTGTCAGACCTCTCCATCTTCTTGTGGTTCAAAAGTAGCAAAATGGTTCAGATTTTCCGCTGTGTCTGTAAGAATTAAAATGAGTACAAGCTTAATAAATGAAAGCACTGAAAATTATTTAGCTATTGGTTTCTGATCACTCTCTCCCGTCTGTACTTGGGATATACTGGGAATGGGTTAAACAGTGTCCAGTTTTGGATGAAGACTTGAATTGTGTTATATTAAACTGTGAACTCATTGTTGATCTTAAAAAGAAAACCAAGCCAAAGGAAAACAAACCTGTTGCTCAAACTCTTTGTTTTTAGTTTAGTTTGCTCTTGACGAAGGAGATTGTGGAGTGGTCTGGGATTCACTTACCTCTCCAGTTCTCTCATCACCCCACAACACATGTTACATCAGCCTTGGGCTGGTTTAATCTCAGCCAGCTGCTATTTTTCCCCTCGTAGACTTGCAGACCAGATGGAGTTTGCTGGCCTGTGCTGTACTGTGGCCATCCTCATACCCCAGGAGGTATCACCCTGTTCCCCCTCTCCTCCTCCTCCCTCCCTGCTCCACCACATGTGCCAGGTGTGCACCCCTTGCTCACAGAAGCTGCGCAGAGGTGCTGCTGCAGACTTTTGTGACCCATTTGTAAGGCTGAAGTGTGAGGGAATGTTGCCTTGAACTGGGCACCATGCTTGTATTCTGCTCCTGCTCAGTGCAACAGCAAAGGTGTGTGGATAACTTGGACTGAAATTGATGTGACTTAATTATAAGCTTAATTATAAGCTTCAGCTGGTTGCTGGATGGGACCATAACCTCAAAATCACTGCTGCCCTGAGGAGCAAGCTGGGCAACTCGAGCCTCTGAAACAGAGACAAGTCCTTTGTGTATGACTCATACTTGAGGTTTGACTTTTCAACATGGCTTTTAAAATAAAACCATTTTATATGGGATCTAAATTTAAAACCATTTCTGATGTACCTTGCAGTGTATTGCTTTTCCAGAGTCTATTTCATTTTCCTGATCTTTTTTTAGTGCTGTATTGTTGTCTTTGCACAAAAAAATTGCTGTTGACACGTTTACTGTGTATAGTTTCTCTTTTGTGCCTGTATTAATGATCAGCAAAAGCAAACCACTTCATGCCCAGTAGAAATCACACTCACTGACGTGAAGCTTCCAAATTCATCCATAACTTTCAAACATTTCTGTAGTTAGTTTGTAAATGATCCTGGCTTTCTGCATGATGGTTGCTTTTTACGTTGAAATAAAATACATTGCAATAAACCACTCACCATGCTTGCACACTGTGTGACAAAGCCCAGAGGAAAAACACTCGTGCCAGGAGAAAATTAAGTGTTTTTTCTTCCTTTCTGTATAGTTTCACTGGTAGTTTCATTTTCATGGTAACAGGACTATTTCAGAAAAGGGGTAGTTAGTGTGACTACTGATAGATTTTAGCCCAATCATCTTACTTATACACAATCCTTTTATTATCATGTGCAGTTTTCATGGTATATATTTTTTTTCTCAGTGAATTTTACATTCAACCTTGGCATACATTGGGAAGAAATGTTTTCTGCCTTTTTATTATTCCTGAATTTGTCATCAGTGTCTTTTCTAACTCAGGTTTTTCATTGACAAGCGTTAGGAAAAGCTTGTAGATAGAAATTATTGCAAAATGTTAAAAGACTCTATTGTCTATGGGTGGTACATTACTTACCTGAAAGCAGGAAATGAAACATACCCTTTAAATTATTTTAAAAGAAGGAAAAATATGTACACTGGTACATCTGTGTCAAAACATTTCTTTAGCAAACTAATGCTCAAAGACTCAAAGTTCCATATTTCCAGTTATTTGTGACTACAACTTGCAGTTGAAAGTCTTTCAGAACACTGAAAACTGACTCCATTTGTTGCAAATGTGAACGAAATGGTTTTGAACTGTTAATTTTTGTTTTCTTAAACAGGTAGCAGCCCCTTGGACAGTCCCAGGAACTTCTCTCCAAATGCACCTGCTCATTTTTCCTTTGTTCCTGCCCGAAGGTAAGGCAAGATCTGTTCTCTCTGGACTGCCAAGCAAATAGTCTATACACTTTATTTATAAATGGCCTATGGGTTAGAAAATTTTTGATTGTGCTCTACTTTCTTTGATGTTTCCAATTTTATTTTATTTTACTCCTATGGATTACATCTTGGTAGCACCAGAATGTAGTAGGTACTTTTCAGATCTAGAAAAAAGATAAAGTAAATTAAGTAGTTAATGCTGCCTAGGGAAGACACAACGTTCTCCCAGAAGGATGACATGTAGGGCATGTGATATGACAAATAATTTAGTCATAGTGACATTAAAGCCAGTCACGATTAGGTCATTGTAATTTAGCTGTAGTCCTATATGTTGCTCTCACTGAGGTGTATTGAAAATGTACTGATCTTCTTTGCTATGTCTGCACAAAGATATAAACATACCTCAAATTAGGTGTGAACAGCTCTGTGCCTTCATTCCCTGCCTTCTCACTGGTAGTGACTCTTGAGTTTTCTCTGCTGTCTTGGGCATTGCTGTCAAGAGAACATTACTGCTCTAATGAGGAAAATAGCTGATAATTGAAACTGCAAATCTGCAAGAACCTCTAGAAGAGCAGCACTGAGAGACCCGAATGTGAAGCTGTCCTGTGTCCTGCAGCAGGCGCTGGACAGGTGCTGGTCATGCGGTGTGCCAAACTGCCGGAAAGAAATCCAATACAGTGGTGGATTTAGTGTAAGGAACAGCAATGAAAGAATAGAGACAGCTGAGAAAAGCAGAAAAATAGTGATTTGAATGCTGCGTCCCAGCAGGCTGGCAGAAATTGATAATGATACCGAAAGTTGAATTTTGTGAAAAAGAAAGAACAGGGAAATTAGAGAGTTCCCAAGCAGGGTTTGTGCATAGGAGGTGGGTTATTAGATTCAAATGTGCGGAAGATATTTTGGATTTGTTAAACTCTGCCTTGGCTGTGTTAAAATGATCTGAGAATGGGAAATGTGTTATCATCCTGAGAGGAAGTGAGTTTTCTGAGAATGACAGATTTATCTTGAGGACTAGTTAGACGAGAAGGTAAGTCTCAAAACTTCAAAGAATAAAGGGTTAGAATTTGATGGAATAAGGTACACCCTTTATCTGAATGGCAGGAAAATCCTAGAGCATTTCTCCACTGAGGTGATTTGCTAGAAGACCTGATGTCCTTGAATTCTGTTTGAAGTAGACTTTGGTCTTCTGGTCTTATGTAAAAAAAACTTTTTAATAGCATGTGAAATGTAAGACACTGGATATATATTTTCCTGTTGCCTCAGAGGGAAAATTAATGCTTTACCTGCTGGAAAAACAATTCAAATGGACTCATCCACCTTTGTTTTTAAAGCCTGATCTGGGTGTAATCAATAGCTCTGTTGAAATCAGCTGAACTTTTACCAGTTTTCACAATATCTGGAGTATCTTACAGGAGTTCTGGATCCTGGAACACAGTAGAAAAGTTGCCGTAGAAACCACTGTCAAAGCTTTAACATAGTTTTTCAACATCATGTTTCAGCTTGATGCTTCAGTATGATGGCTTTCTGAAAGTTCAGACAGCAAATACATGTTTTAATAATAAAACTCTGAAAAGTACCCTTTCATACTTTTCCATTTTAAAAGTGTAATTTTTAAAGAAATAGGTGAATAAAGGTTAAGCCTGTCCTGTTGAGTACAATGGTTCATTTTACAGTATGCATGTTCCTCTATACTTTTTCTGCCAGGGAAAAGAACACTTAAGCACAGCTTGTTTTAGAAACCTGTTTCTATTTTCTACTTGCATTACACCCTGAATAGCTATGCCAGCAGTAACAACAGGTCCATACTAGATTACCCCATACTGGTGTCAGAATAACTTCTATATGATGGAATTAAGGAATTGCAAGTGTGGTGCCAGAGAAATAAGTATTTCCCAGTACCCTTTTCATTGACATTGCATAAGGCTTAAGAGATGGCCCTTCCCTGATTTTCTGCCGTTGCCATCACAGGAATTACTTGTTGCTGATTTCCTCCCTTTTATTAGTGGTGTAATTTCTTCATTTATTATCCTGTTTCGACATCATTTGTGACTTCCATTCTTTCATTATAGCCCTGTGATGAGTTCTTTCTTGAGATAGAATAGGAAACTTGTTTGGAAAGCTTGTGTTATTGTAAAGCCACTACAATTTACTGCAAGATTGCCCTTAGTCTGAGTTGTGATTAACCATAAATCCCTTGTTAGACACCCTTTCAATGGTTGTGTCATAGCCACAAAACTGGCAGGAATCCTCCTGTTGGAATAAGGAAATGTACGGTTAATTCTCCTCATATTCACTAAAACTGGTCTTGGAGGAATACCACTAACAGAAGATGAAGGTTGTTTTCGGAAATCACATGCATCTTTTACTTCTCCCTCTCTCATAATTATTGTACAATTTTTTCCACACAGCCATGGACACAGAGCAGACAGGTAACGTGCATCCTATTGCTGCTGTTTGTGTGTGTGTATGAACTGTGCTTCTGTGCAGCTGAGCACGTGTCCGTAACAAGTTCGTGCTGTAACAACCCCATTTAGGCATTCAGCTTCTAGTCTTTGTAATAGAAACAGAAAATCTTTACATTTTGGCTTAAAATGATAAACAGGTAGCTCTCTGGAGAAGATGTGTTGTTTTTCTAACTCCTTGTTTGAAATTGATCTGCTTCTTCATGAAATAGCATTTAGCTACCATAAAAACACCTCCTTAATTAACTAATTAAAATGTCATTTTAGAGGCAAAATTTGTTGTTTGCATGGCTTTGTTGTGATAGCAAAGTGTCTGTAATAAATAAAAAACCTAAAGATTTCATTCCAAGTGTCTTATCCTGAAGTAATATTGCATGTTGTCTCTCAAAAAATATGTTTATTAACAAAACACTGAAGTAGCTTTGAAATGTTTTGCATAAGTGCGGGAGGAATTTGCTTTAAAAGTCTTTTCCCCGTTCTTTGATTTGGAAGATTTTGACTCTTGTCCCACTTCTTTCTGCTAGAGTAGAGCTGATATGTGTGTCCTGACTGCTTAGCACATTGCTTGCCTTGATTGCATCAGCAGAAAATAGCCCGAGCATGAAGGGGTGTGCTGGAATTTTCTAATTGAGAAAGATATTTTCTTTTAACTTGGTCGAAATGAAAATTCTGAAGTTATGTCAATACACTGCTTAGGTAATTCAGTAAAAAAAAAATTAAGCTTTTCTTTTGCAAGAAATGAGTAACTTGGGCAGCAAGCAACAGAGTGTTTTGCTTTGGGACTGGGGATCCAAAGTGAGGTTCAATCATTGACCTAAATATTTCCCCAATGCCCCTGTATGTTACAAGAAGCTCAAGAAAGATCATTAAACTTTGGTGTTCAATCCCTTACCACAGCATGCAACAACTTTGTAATGCTGATAGTTGTTGTTTTTCAGGGTTAAGAAAGGAATTCCATTTAACTTGAAATTTTTTTGAGATTGTTCTTTTACATGTAATTGTCTTGCCAGAGAAAACATCACCTGTGGCTAAATGGGGTTTAGCTGTAACATACGCATGCAATAAAAATCTGCATTACAGACTTACTATTTTTTTTAACGCATGAAGCATGAGTCTTTTTGAAACTCTGTTGACATAATATTCTTTCAGTGATGTGGAACAGTGAGTTTATTTCCCTCTCATTCTAAGACAGATGGCAAAGAGTGGTATCTATCAGTGCCTGAAAATAAAAGGAACTAGAGCTGGAAAAACTATAAACAGGGGTTTTTGTCTTGGTGGGCACTGAATTTTTTTCTGGAGGTGAGGCTTCATGGGTGTGGATGGTGGGATGAGAAATATTACTGTGAGGGTAACAGGTGAGGTTTTTAAAATTACTATTTCAGACCTGTACCAAACATCCTCTTTTATAATGCACTTGCATAAATTCACTGTATCTGTGTGTACCAAAACGCACTCCCCATCTTTCCTAAGCAAGTTAGAACAATGAACTGTTCTAATTCAGCTTCACGTTATGACCAGTTACTGATAATCTGCTGCAAGAAAAAACCCAAGCAAATGGAAACTGATGAGAGGAGGAGACTTTTTAACATCTATCCCATTGTGCAACAGGACGTGGTTGTCCATTTTAAGGACACAAAATGTGGGAAAATAGATCAGAAACAGAAAAAGGGCTGTGAGACTGAGCTGAATGTTCAGTTTCCATCCTCACTGAGACTGAGTTTGGGGGAAGAAGAGGGTTTCAAGGAGGACAGCACTGATTCTTCTCAAAGCTTTTGTGTAGTTCCTCAATTCCTCAGTTTTGACACTGGCAAAACAAGACCTTTCTGTAGTATCTCCACAATGTTTTGGATGTTTTCCCTGAGAGACATGTTTATTTGGCTACAATAGGGAAATAACTACTAATGTTATACTGACTGGAGGAGAAAGGACCCTGGGTGAGATTTCTGTGACTTATGTCTGTATTTCGAGTGGGCCCCTTGGCTCTGTTCCTATCTGCTATTGTGGGTTTAATTTCCCAGCTGTGCCAGGCAATGTGCTGGGCAGAATGCCCTCTGAGTAGGTAAACAAATTAATCTGCTTTCAGTTGATTCTTGATCTAATGTGATTTTTTTGTCCTCAATCTGAATCTTCATTTGGAAGACAAGGAGCTGCATAAGTATGTTAGCCATGAGTGTCTTTTTCAAAGAAGTTTGCAAGGAGCTGTTTTTATTTCTCTGTTTTAGAAACTCCAAGTTTTGTACAAGCACAAAGCATCTACTTTAACAAGATTCTGATGCCCCTTTGCTTTATCTTTTTCAAGGTCATCTAGTTTTGCTTTTGAAACTTACTCCAACTGCTTTTCTACAAGTGTGATTGTAAATAGGATACCTGATTTATCTGAATAACTCAAGACATTATTGAAAGCGTGATGTTAGGAGATATGGAGGAGAATATTGCTTATTTCTCTCAAGAATTAGCCACAATATGTTGCTGACTGTAATTTCCCGTACGTCTTTTCCCCAGAACGGATGGACGCCGCTGGTCCTTGGCCTCCCTTCCTTCGTCTGGATATGGAACAAACACTCCCAGTTCAACAGTTTCAGTAAGTGACACAGACTTTTCCAAGCAATTCAGTTTGTACAAATACACCCTAACAAATCAGCTTCTGAGTCTCTACTAAAATACTGAATCTTTCTTCATTGTTTTGCTAACATTATTTAATATACTAATTATTTTTTAAATTATTTTAATTATTGGTTCTGCTGCTTTTTTCCTCCATTTCCCAGCTCCTACCATCTTGCACTTTGCCTTTAGCATTGGTGAAATCCCAGTGCAGCACTTGGCTCGAGTGATCATTTGAGAGGCACGAAGTCTCCAAAGTGGCAGGACTCAGAGATAGTGCATAAATACCTTCCAGCTCTCAGCTTTTTGTAGCTGGGAAATGAAATTCCTGTCTGCTTTCAAGTACTTAGTCTGAAAACCTCTGCTATCAGGCTAGCAGAAAGAAAAACTGATAAGCCACATCTGTTATTCAACTCCAATAATTTGAACCTCCTAATGAAGCTTTTCAGTTCTTACACCTGTCATTAGAAAGGGTGGCTGCAGTGTGCTTGAGTTCTGTCAGTAATACCACTAAGCTGGCAGCACCACATTAACCCTTGTAACCCTGACATGCTTCCTAAAGTGAATCCTACTCTTTAGTTTAAATCAGCTAGGTGTTGTAGTTATCCACATGAGACCCTTGCAAAGGCAAGCATAGAAACGTTAGAACTATAAAGGCTGCCCGAACAGACTTAAAGTAACATGCTTTTGTATGTGTGTTATGGTGTCTTCAACTGTGTGGTAACAAATCACTGCCTCTTTCCATAATACTGATCATTTGGTTTTGTATGAATTATTTAGAGTACGTTCCTAATAATTGTAACACCTTCATTAATTAGGACTCAGTACTTCACGTTATGTAGATCTTACTTTGTATCATTGTTTTCCTTGTGAACTGTTCTAAGTTCATCCATAGACTTTCTAGTGCCTCTCAAACACATTTATCAGTTTCTTTGGAGGTGAGTGTTAAGTGCAGTCTATATAGAACGAGAAGAAATTGGGGTCAAAAGTTTCCTTTTAGTATAAATTGATATGATTAAAATTTGAGTTTGCAATGTTAATCTTATCTCTATAACTTCATTTGTTCAGACACATTCTTGCAAACTCTAGTTCACACAACTTCTACCATTTGTTATCTTTTGAACGTCAAAATGTTTTTTCTTGTTGAGTTTGGGGGTTTTTTTGTCTCCTTAGAAGGCAGGTGACTCAATTTCAGTATGCATACGGATACGTGGACAGGAGCACAGAAAAATGTAGTAGGATTCATTTTCAACATGAAAAAGATGTCCCTTGTTTCACTGCCACACATTATTATATATTCAAGTATCTAAGGGCAGCTGTTAAAAAGGAGCTCTGCTTTGGCCTTTGTAGTCTTAGGTGAAATCTTTATGGGCATAATCCATGTCTAAGTCCTTTTCTGGGAGCAAGCTATGGCAGCGTGACTTTCCATATGGATGACATCCAAGTAGTTTGATCATTGGTAGTCACTGTGACAGCTTCCAATTTGCTTGTGAAGATGACACCTTTGGAGGGCAAACTGCAGTTTTTCAAGAGTTTGTAGTTTGACCAGACTTCAGGTAGATGTCTGTGGAGAGAGCAAAAGTAACAACACCAAAAAATCTGTTGGAAGTATCAGTTCTTGCTTTGATATTGGGACATCAAGGCTACTTTTAGAAAGTTCTCAGCTTTCTGGCATGGGAAATAAAGCATATTTGTCTCTTGTCATGTTCCCAGAAATAGATCATTTTGATTGATGTTTTCCCACAAAAACCAACCAAACAATCCAGCAAATCTGAGATAGACATGTCACATAGAAAGCATCACTTCAAATGGTAATTTTTCAAAGTGTGAGTAACAGGGAGGTGTAATGAGAAGCATAGTGATAGTCGTAGGTAGACCTGAATTCACTTTCCTGCAGGAAATAGTTAGGCTGAAACATGCAATTCCAAGACCTTTATTCTTTTTTCCTAAATGACTGGGTTTCTCATCTCTAGTCCTTTTGCTGGTTCAGTGGTACAATCTAGAAAGACATTGAAAAGGGCTTTTTAGTAAGTAGTGATGCAGTTGTTGGAGCTATTAAACCTGGTATTACATTTCTAAGCCAATCCTATTATCTCAGCATTTCACAGATTAGAATTAATTTGAATTGATCTGAATAACACCTCTAAAGTTGATAAGCAGTGTTATTCCTGCATAGACTTTGAAACTGAAATAAGAGGTAGTGAAGGGGCTTGTCAAAAGGACACAATGAATTAGTGCTGCAGATATGAATTTAACAGAAGTTTGGGCTGCCATTTCATATGATCAGTCCTCAAGATTATGTTTCTTTCTGAAGCAAGATAGAAGGAAGCCAGTAGACATCCCTTCTGGTGTATGTGTCAGTGGGAAATGAGGTAGCAAGAGGGCAATGTCCGTTCTCTGTCCTGCTGGTTGAGTTTTGTATGAGAGCGAGAGCTGACCCTCGCTCTGGGGTCATAGATCACCTGCTCTACCAACCTACTGAACAAACCAAGGCATTTATCTAGTCTAAGGTCAGTGAGAACCTGTAGATTGTGCTTTATTTTTTGCTTCTAAATGAAGTATGACACTTAAATAAAAGACAAACCACGTTTGCCCTTTCCATACAAGTCATGAAGACCAGATGTATCATCAAACCAGCACTGAAAAAGCTGGAGAAGACCTGTCAAATTAGGTGAACATAAAATAATCAGTTAGATAGGCCAGTATGTAATTATTTTTAAGCAGTTTATCTGCTATTCATTTTTTAGATGGAGAGTTAGTTTATAAGCAACTGTAGTATAGCTTGATTTTTTTTTTTTTTAACTGGAGAAGAGTTGGCTAATTCTGCATCTATAATTAAGACACTGGGGGGATATTTGTATTAGTCTGCTGCAAATATTGAGTACTGTGATGTGATTACCTGAAAATCAATAGTTCAGAAGTGTTTCACTTTGCTTTCATGCTTTTTCATTGAAAGGCTGTACGCCTTAATACTGCTAGAGAAGCCCTTGGCAGAGAAAAGTCCATGGTCTTTATCTTCAGGGCCTTCATTAATTATTCTCTGGAATTCTAAACTTTGTGATCTGATTGCTTTTAGGGAGAGGAAGTGGAGGGAGGATTTTGCTGGCCCGTCCATGGGTTGACTAGCACTGCTTCCCCAGTGATTTTGCTGTTGGGAAACATAAAGTTTTTAATGATTTTTCTAGATTATAAGTTTTGATTTTTTTTTTCCCTAATTCAAGTAACTATGTGCTAACCTTCCTTAATTTGTTTTGAATCAGACATGTATTTGCAATTCCAGAACTTGGGTATCTGCTCTTGCAGGTTTGTAAGATGATGTCTTTAGTACTTCCTGTTCTGCTGCAGGATCCGTACTATTCACCATGGATGGGATTTCAGCTGCCACGTAACCTTTTCCTTGAGGATTTTTCATAGGCAGGTTCATCTTCCTGCTCCTTGTATTGTTTGGGACACAAAAAAAGACATCAGAGAAATCTCTGAAAATCAAAATAGGACTTGCATAATTCTGTACTTGACGGAGACAGTAGTCACTGTATTTGGCATAAACAGTTTGAGCAGAACAGCTGTGGGCAAAGGGGCAAATACCCACACTCTGTGTTGGCTTCAGCGTGGAATAGACCAGTGCAAGCTGATGCACCACGTGGGTAATCATCAGTGTGTGGACACTGGGCTGGAAGTGACTTCCCAACATGATCCCTCCACACAGACCCGCCTGAAAGAAAAGGTTGGAAGTGGTGGCTTCCAGTTCCAGGCACACTTGGGAAGGTCGTGCACATCCCAAGGCTTCCAAGGGGGTTCTTTTCCGTAAATGCTTCTGTGCAGTGCAGTGAGAGCGGATCTGGAGCCAGTTAAATTTTTATCTAAGAATAGGATCTTTAGGTGTATAGGTTCTTATATCACCTGATTTTATGTTGCTTACAATACTTAGAATAATTATACCGTTTGAACAGATGCATTCTGTGTGACTTGTTTTATCTCAGATTTGTTGGTTGTTTGGGTTTTTTCCCTCAGAAAATGTCAGTCCAAGTGATGTAGCTATATGACAGGAGACAGATATGCCTTCTTTCCCATGCTAGGTGAGTTAAAACTTTGGTCATATGTGTTATATCATATATAATTCCCTCCTACCAATACTTCTGGTACTAGGATGTGGTGCTTCCAGTCTGAGTGAGTGTTATTGTAGCAACAGGAAAAGTTTTTCTGCTGAAACAGTGTACATAATTAATTTCATCAGATAATAAGGAGCTGTGGAACTTAGGTCAGGGTGATTATTTTTAATAAGGCCCACTGGTGTTGTTCAGTGCTACTCTGATTATTCAGCACATATTTTTTTCCTTTTTCCCTCTTGTTTTTCAAGAGAGTTTTTCATTTCTCCTTATGTAATTTATTTTCTTCTGGAAAGGGGCATTGAAGAATCGCACACACAAAAAATACATTTGTTAGTTGACCTTCAGCTTTTTCCCCTGGAAGGTCCAACTTTGATGTTAGCATTTTCCACAAATATTTGCTTTAATCTCAGGTTTTATGAGATCCATGAATTAAAACAGTTTCATGTCTATTATTATCACAGGACATGTGTCATATAAATGCATCAACTTATGTACAGAAGAATAAGCTGTTTAACTCAGTAATGAGAAACTGTTAATCTTAAAACAAAGTCATATACTTTACTGTATTATTGCTTCCCTGGTTAGAGAAGAAGCCTCATAGGTAATGAAAAGGAGAAATAAAATCCTGACCATTTACAATAGCAGTTTCCAGTGAGAGCCAATAACCAGCAGAAAACTCTTAGGTCTACACGGCTCCATAGCATTCTGCATGCCAGTGAAACTCCTGAGCTGAGAGAGCATGAGGGAAAAGGAAAGAAAGTTGCTCACCACTCCAGGAACCTCCTTGTCCTTTCCTGAGTAGTGCTGGCACTCAGGTGCCTTCCTTTCTGTCTCCTGATAGTAAATTATCTGCATGATCAGATGTACTGGTTCCAGAATCAGATGCAGTGGATTCCTAGCTTTCTCCCAAAGTTTTCCTGATCTCACCAGCTCTGTCATTGAATGTAAGGGTTGGCTTAGCCTAATGAGAACAATAACAAGAGGCACCTGGTCTGATAAATAGCTTTCTTTTCCACTGGAGTGCGCAGTGTCTGGCAGAATCCGTTCCTCTTCCATTCATTAGCTGACCCCTATGCATGCGTTTAGTGCATTTCTTTTCTGTATTTTTTTCTGTACTCAGTCATCATGCTCATCTCAGGAGAAGCTGCACCAGCTGCCCTTTCAGCCCACGGCAGATGAACTTCATTTCCTGACAAAGCATTTCAGTACTGAGAGCATCACTGATGAGGAAGGGCGCCATTCTCCAGCCTTGAGGCCTCGATCTCGCAGTCTCAGGTGAGCTTTGTATTGTTTCTTGAATTTTTAACATGTTGGACACATGTATTGCATTTCTTTATGTGCTTTCAGATCTAAGAATTGTCATTTGTAGTTGCTTTGTTATGTGTTTTTGAAACTATTTTAATCAACATTTAACTCAGCTCACCTGATCAGAAAGTAATGTTTTTTCTCACATTTGATGCTGAGGTTTTGGATTACAAAGTGGTTGGTATACTCTGCTTTTGTATTTTCACAATAACTATGTAAGCATGATCCACAAATGTCTCAAACTAAATGCATAGGATGTAGATTTCCTTTAGTGAACTTTCGTCTCAGAATTTTGTTACAGTAACATAAGGATGTGGTTATAACCACTTTTAGTAACTTTTCTGGCAGTGTTTCTGAAGGGGTATGAGAACCAGAGTAGATAAAGTCAAAACCTTAAATGGAATTGCACCCCAGAGCAATTTTGTAACAGCGCTGAAAACATTTCTCCTGCATTAGTAGTTGAATAATTTTACTGTTGCTTCAGAGAACTGGTTGTTCAAAGATAACTATCCAGGGTTATTTCCTTGTGTAGTTAATTTTTCCATACGTAAAACCAGAAACAACTAGAATTTCGTCTTTCACAGAATTCCAGAATGGCTGAGGTTGGAAGGGATATCTTGAGGTCATCCTGTCCAAAGCCCTATTCAAGCAGACTGCCCAGGATCATGTCCATATGTCTTTTGAATATCTCCAAGGACAGAGATTCCACAAAGTCTCTGGGCAGTCTTTCTTGCAGATCTCTAACAGTTAAATGGAATAAAATCCACAAATATTTTGTATCATGGCAAAAGCCTTTAGGTTTTGCTATGGCTTTAGTGCAGGACCAAATGAATGAAAGTCTAAGGAAAGTCTAGACACACTTTGTGAAAGAAAAGGGTTTTTACAAGCAGTGTTGAAGGAGGTGAAGTCTTCATTCATCTGAGGGTGTCAGAGGTGGATATCACCTTTAAATTAATGGGCAATATCCACAAACTCTGCCAGCTGGAAATGCTGAATCAATGTGCCCAGCTCGGGACCTGGGTGAGAGTTTGTAAAAGGAGGAAGTGAAACAGGCCAGGATAATAACAAAACCCATGGCGAATACCATGTCATGGCAGAGCTGACCTTTCATGATCATTTGTAATTAGTTGTATGTTCTGAACTTCAGTGCAGGCTGCATGGTAATTGCATATGGATCTGCTAAGTGTAGTTACACAGTAATCTACAGGAGCAGGTGAGTACTGTGGGTAGTGGCACGCTTAGCCAGTGACCTCCTCAGTGCCATGTAGTAAAACACTAATTATACAATTTGCTCTAAGCCCCTTTGAACAATAGTCCTACTTCAGTCCTTGTGCTGCCACTCTTAACGCTGGCTCCTGCTGAGTAGTGTAACTGTAGTGGTACTAATTCTCTAGAGGTGAGGCAGCTGCTGTAGGTAGACAGCACATGCTGAAGTAATTATTGTCCTGTAACGCAGGTGTAATCCTGTTGTAGAAGACACTTTTGCTAATGCAAGAATGATATACACAATCATGTGAAGAGCCCAATTTTATTTTCTTCCTTGTTAGTATGGGTTATCAGCTTGCAGAGAATTTTGCCTCTGTTGAGCCAATTTGAAGCAGACTTATCGTGGAGTGGGTTTATAATTTGCGGCAGGATGAGATTAATTCAGTGTGTCATATAACTGATTAATCTTCTTCCTCTCTTAAATACTTTTCCTAGCTCTCTCTGGTTTTTAGTGTGGTAATGGCCAGCCTTATTGGTATTCCAAAGCTTAGAATGAAGTAAATTAATTTTTTCAACTCACTGTGCCTCATTTGGTTTTCATTTTACTTATTGCCAATACTGTGATGCTGCGTGGCTCTAAAGCACCCTTGCCACTACCAAGCATTCATGCTGGCCCTTGCAGCTCCAAGGAAAATTGATATGTCAATCCAAGCGATTGGAGCAATGTTTGCAGGAGCAAAAACCCTCCTTGACAGAGGGCAGCCTGTACTTGTAAACAAACAAGTACTGAAATACATGAAGACCAGACCTTGTTCACTGCACAAAGCTTGCTTATTTATTTGCCCACACTTTAGAGTTAGCTCACTTGATGAGAAGATATTTTCACTTACTTAAAAAATAAAAGCTGAGAACAGCTTTTGTTTTTCGACATTAAATTAAATTAAGCAGTAATTTCCTAAAAATGTATTTTTTCATAAGCGTTCAATGGTCTTGTTTGATCAGCTTTAATGAAAAGCAGATGAACAAAATACATCAGACATTTCCCTTAATTGGCAGCCATGGCTTTGTAATTTAAAAGATGGTCTGATTGTTAATGTGTATTCATTTTTCATCCTATATAACTGCAGCCTTACATCTCGTTCTGAGAGAGGAACTGGCATCTTGAGATGTCACTGTCAAATGCTGGGACTGCTTTTTTGTCTCTGTAACCCAAGATTTTTTTTAGAAGTGTCAGATGATCCTTTTATACTCCTAGATGTAGAATATTGCCTAGGTGTAACTTTTGAAAAATATACTTACTTCGTTGGCTAGAAATGTACCATTTTCTTGTAGCTAGCTGCAAATGTTCTGTTCCTATAGAGCACTCTTAATCATCAAACTGGATGATAAAACTAACAAAGTGTGCAGTCATGGAGGGTGCACTGACAGGTTCGTAGCACCTCTGCTGCTTGAGGTGTTCTGCCAGTGTGCCTTGAAAATACTCATCTTTTATCTAATCATGCCTTATTTTGAATATCCGGAGTTTCTGCCCTGGAGAAATGGCACTGGTTCTTTCCCAGCTGCTTTCCTGTGCAGGGGGGGAAGGAGGAACACAAGACCAACACTGGAATGCAAAGGTGTGACGTCCTTACAAAGCTGCTTGCAAAATCCAGGAGCCTGTTCTCTCATCCGACTCAACAGGATGCAGTACTCATGAGCTCAGTCAAAGAACATATTTCCATGTGACCCACCTGTTTTGGTGCTTGCAGTGTGTCTTCAGTAGAAGAAAGTATTTCTTTATTACCTGCAGAAGTAGTTCCTAAATATCATCTCTCAAGTGTTGGTTGGTTTGTTTGTTTGGTTGGTTTTTTTTAAATAATGCAACCTTCAAATTCTTCAAGGTATTGACCAACAGAGAGATCCCCAGGCTACATTCACTTAGTTTAGAGCAATCCTGGGCTTTACCTGAACAACATCTTTTCTCCCTGGAGTAAAATGCATGAAAAGTTGTGAATTCTTGCACTAAACTTGGCATCATTACTCTTTTTAAGTTAGAGAGTTGCTGCCTTCTATCTTTTCCCAGTTCTCTTTACTTGTCATCTTGAGCAGTTGCTCACACATGGGAACGTGTGGAGAATGTCAGAGATAAAAGTAGAGTTAACTAATAACGACTTTTTAAGGAGCTACCTTTGTGCAGTCACTCAGCCCACCAATCTGCCCATTTTTCTTGATCTCTTTTTGTATTTCAGGATAATGTTGTCTAGGGAAAAAGGGCTGAAGACTGTAACAGTGAATTTTTGTATAGTTGAAGTAGATGAGATCATCCTTAATCAAATATGCTTCTTCATCTCTTTGCTGGGTAGTGCTTTTTAAATACAGTCCCCCAAACTGACTTTGAGCATGCTCGGTCCTGCCATTAAGAATATACAGACAAAACTCCTAGAAAATACCAAAAAAGACTGCTGATGATAAAATGCCCAAGAAGGAATAGGTGTTGTGAAAACCAGTGGCCTGCATAGTCCATTTTTATCTTTCATCCTGCAGATTGTGGGGCTCTCTCATCTCAGTGCACTTTAGAGGCAGCTTTAACCACTTGAATAATCATGGTGGGTTCATCACTGCACGCTGCTGCTCTCAGCCAGCGCTGTCCACCACAGGCTGTGGAGGAGGGATTCACACCCCCATGGACTGGGGGAAGGGTAATGGTTTTATTTATATTCCACAGCATAAAGCATCTGTTCCTTCTGAAAACACACTTTAACTTCATTACAGATAATGTTGGTCTCTTTGTTTTTTCTCTCAAGACAGTGAGTCCTGTGAACTTGACTTGAAAAGGTTCTTCAAAGTGATTGGTTTTAAATTTATTAACTTTTGGGTTCACTCACCATTTTCGTGATTTTCTATTACGAAGAAAACTGGGTTTTCTTATTTGTGCTTTGTACTGCTCATTACTCCAAGTTTCTGCTCTCATTCTAAAGCAGTCTCAATCTTTGCTGGCATGCATAAAACCCCTAAAATATTGGAAAGAGCAAGTTGCAGCCCCTGCTGCTGGAGGAGTTATCTGACTTCTAGATTAATGTAATTTTCATTACCTCAAAGATTTAAATATTTATTTCTTGGGAGAAGAGAAAGGTTCACCTTCAGCAGAAGGCTAATCTTAGCGCCTACTTTATCCAACTTTAGGTCTCTAGTTTTCAAATTCCTTATTTTATCTGTCTGGAAATGACAGAAAATTAAAGCCTATAGTTTTAAGTTTCCTATGAGAGCCGATTTTGGTCATGTCCTGTAAATATAACCTAACTAAGGCTTTATGCACAGGGTGAAAGCAGAGGGAAGCACAGTGCTTTTAGCTTCTCTGCTTTTTCCTAATAAATACAGCTGTCGCAGTGAAGGAAAAATTACATATTTATAAACATCTCGGTTTTATTTAGTCACACTTACACTAGATTTTATAAGATTTAAGTTATTGCTATAATTGTTTCTCCTTGAAATAAATGTCTATAAGTTATTTTCACTTAAGAGCACCAGATAAGGACACATGAGTTTTGACAAGTTGAAGGCAACAGAAATCTTTGTGGGAGATAAATATCCCTGAAAATCCACCACCACATTGTCTCATAAAGTGGAGGGAGCATGAAGAAGGGGAAAAGAGAGAGTAGTTTTTCATTCTGCTGTTAAGCTTAGGGGGACAGATATTATTCTTCTAATGTCTGCGCTGCTGAAATGAAAAACTCACTGACAATAATCATTTCTTTGACCTACCTATCTGCACCAAGAAAAGGGAAGGAGCCTGCCTTTTGTCTTAAAATGTTATGCACGTGCACAGCATGTGTCCTCTGTTTTGCAGAAAATAATCTGTTCCTTTGTGAGGCTTGAAATGTTAGACTGGTTTCGTTCTGTCTGTGAAATTTTTGGTGCTGGATAGATGTGTGAAGCTTTTGCATTTGAAAAGATGTCATGCCAGTAAAATGTATTAAACTCCTTTTATCTTTTTTCTAAATTTCCTTATGTTCTCCCTTGGTGGCATTCAGTTATCTGCCCATTCCATGTTTCTCTTTCACCTGGTTGTGTCCCAGAGGTGTTGTAAAGTACCCAGCAGTGCTTGGCAGGCAGCTTTTGGTTAGTTGCTCAGGTATCCAGCTAATTAGTTCCTTAGTGTCCCAAGCTAAGGATCAACATCAGAAATTATGGTGCAGTATATTATGTTGCAGTGTTGCTATAGTCAGCTAGACATTTAATTTGACCTGGTATATTGAGCAAATTTCATTTTGGATGACAATGTGACCCTTGATCTGAGGTTTTATCCAGAGTTTTTGGGTACTCTGTTGTTTTAGTTGATAAAAGGTGGCACTGATGAGCTTCCAAAGGTGAGAGAAAACTGCAAATGCCCAAGAAAGCTGAGGGTTTTTAAATGTTCACTTTCTTGCCAATTTGGTGTGCACAGAAATTGTTTCATAAAAAACAAAAGCAACCCCAGTAAATTCTCCTATCATCATGGTTCTCCCTAAGGAAATGCTACATCTGCTGGCAGGACAGCTCAAGTAGCCTGATTTCTGCATAGCTCTTAATTTCCTGTATCCATATGAATAAAGTGCCTTGAAAGGAAAAGACAATATCCCTCATGTTTTACTTTAGCCCTAAGACAGCAAATACTTAAGCATGTGCAAATATAGTGTTAAGATGAAGTATGTGTGTGCCTCAGTGTTTCTGTGTAAGTATCAAAGGGTTTATATATGCTTGTAATTTATACCTCACTTAGATCACACAGAGAAAAATTACATTAGAGAAAAATAAATTCTTCAGTAACTGTGTTCACCAAGTCCCTCAGCTCCATATGAAGTACCAGTAAACAAGTGTCGTGTTAGTGTCAGCGTGTTTGGTCTTAGAGAAAAAAGGATAAGGATAGCAGGCTAGATGTGCAGGGGAATTTGCTTATCAGTCTGCTATTTAAATGTTCTTACCCTTCTGTTTAATTATGTCATACATTACGTATGAATATAAATGTAAGTTTCTTTTTTAAAAAAAATTCTCCTTGATTAAAAATAGCTATCTACCAAACTAAGGGAAGTTGATGAAAATGTCTTTTTACTTGCTATTCATAACATCCAAATCGGTTTTCTTCTCCTTCCACATAAAGATTGAGTGACAGATTTAATCTGAAGTGTATTTTCTCAAGCTAAGGGATAAACAGTAATAAAAACAAGACATGATGTAATTCATGGAATTTCTGTACAAAGCATGAAAGGAATTTGGTACTGCTACAGTCTGTGAGCCAATGAGTTAAATTTTCTTTGAACTGTTAATATATGTTGCCAAAATAATGTTTTTCCTCTAAGTAGGTTAGCAGCAAGGTAGTAACTGTAATGCATTCTAAGTTTAAAATGCATTTATTCCATTTAGAGAGATTCATTTCATCCTTCACTGGGAAGTTTGAAATGTTCGAACTGATTCAAGATAAAATTGTATCTTTTGACATAGAGTATTTTTAGCAGTATTTAGTACTCTTAAAATCATAAAGACAATGATCATGTAAGATGCCAAATAATTGAAGCCCTTGCTTGTCTTGAACGTTGAAAGAAGGTAACTGGAGAAATGAGCTGCTGCAGGCGATCTGTAGCTGGGGATTATGTGCATTACCTCATCCAGCTGCCCTCGGTGGCAGAGTGAGTCAGAGCCCTGCATACCATCAGATGTGATGAAATGAGATGCAACCCTTCTTTAAAAAAACTCACCCAAACAGTAAATAGAAATGCAGCTTGTCAAGATTTAGTGTCCTCTTTTTTTTGGCGTGCCTTGAATTTTCTTGCTAACCTGTGCATAGATGATGCATATGGATCCATGGTGTAACGTGCATCAAGGGAGTGCAGCTTTCCTAAAAGTACTCTGTCTCTGTTGCCTTGGTATTTGTATGTAAGATTTAGCTGAATAACAGTGCTCATGCATCCCTCCTCGAGTACAGCATCCCTCAGACAAAGGAAAACAAATAGTCTCAACTTCCTTACTTCGTATTGCTCCGCTTCCTTCTGGCACTGGAGACTCCAGAGCTCACTGTGATTTCTTCTGGAGCAGGGCTGCCGTGGAGGGCAGTCGCAGAACGAGTGGAGTAACAAATGTATCTGCAGTAAATGCACTGGCATTTTACAAGCTTCTGTGTTAGGGTTTGAGTTCACGGGAAGTAGGGGGGTTTCTGCCAAAGCCCGTGTGGGGACGGGGATGTCAGCAGACTCCAGGTGACTGCAGACTGCCATTGCTTGCCAGGATCTTCTCTGAAGTTCAGCCTCTGCACATTACTGAAGTGAACTCAGACCTTTGAAAGGGCTACAGTCAATGTGGCAGCATTATGATCAGCACTGGGTTTTGAAAACTTTTGGTGTGATATCTGTAAATGATAACATAATTTCTTTTCTCCTCTAGCCCTGGTCGCTCTCCAGTTTCCTTTGACAGTGAAATAATAATGATGAATCATGTGTACAAAGAAAGGTTTCCAAAGGTAAAGAATCACTTTTTGAATAATGCATTCAGTGAACTTGTGTCCAAGCTCAGAATTAATTTGTAGTGCTTGTTGGAGAAGGAGTCCAGCTCTTATGTCTCATTTGCAAGTAGTGCAGTTTGCTGAGAGTTTGAAGCTGCCTCCTCATCCTCATATGTTAATTCTGCAGCAGAAGAAATAGATTTAGTATACATAGAGATTAGGATGGAAAAGGCTGAATTTTTTTTTTAATGTATTTCATATTTGCTATATTGCTGATGTCTTCTGTCGGCATGAGAAATTCTCAAAAGAGAAGAAGGGCCATGCCTTGGCTTTTTAAAAAGCTGAATATTGAAACCTGTGGAAGCAAGTTAAAAGTTAACATCTCATTGAAATGAGTGTAAAACATTTTGTATCCCACAGCTGTCGATATGGCCATTCCTTCCTGTTCCACCACCAGCAAAAATAGATGTTTCTCTGGAGACAGGATATCAGGGCTTATAGTGATAGAAACGCCATGTGTTTATTGCTTGGGGCAATGATTTTCAGCTTCCACAGTCTTGTCTAAAAGTTCTGAAAACTGCCTCACATCTTACATCCTTACTCTGGAGACCCAGGGAGGAATACAGCCTCAGGACCAAGATATTTTTATGGTCATTTACATTTTCAGAAAGCGTGTTTTGATTAATTTTTATTGTTTGCTCATATGAACATAACTTTTCCCTCTGATATGCTGTCTTTCTTCTCAGAAATTGCTACTGTATTTTGGAATATTTTTTAAGCCTTGTGCAATTTGGAATTGAAAATATTACTTTAGCACCCTACTTGTTTATGCTTTAAGGTCTGCTTTAGTAAAATTTAGGAGTAATTTCTCTTTATTCTGTACTTTTAGGCCACGGCACAGATGGAAGAACGGCTGGCTGAGTTTATTGCCTCAAACGCTCCAGAGAACGTGCTGCAATTAGCGGATGGGGTCCTAAGTTTCATTCATCATCAAGTTATTGAACTGGCCAGAGATTGCCTAGATAAATCACGTGAAGGTCTTATTACTTCTCGGTACTTTTATGAGCTGCAGGAAAACTTAGAGAAACTTCTTCAGGATGTAAGTGCCCTCTGGAAAGCAGAATATATTATTTTGATTGAAACTTCAACCAATAAGCCAGAGCTTTGATTTTAGGAGAGACAATGTGGATTCCAGGGGAGGGGCAGCAGGTGGGGGGTGTCAGGAGATCTGAGATGTTCCTGTTTGCTGTTGATCTACTGTGGGTGGATATGAGTAAATTACCTCACCTATGAACTTTGTTTGTACAGAAATTGAATGTGAATATGAGTAAGTCAAAGGCAGTCTTTACCATTTATGAAAATTGGATTTATTCAGATGAACGAAATTACTGAAATCTTTTTTCATGAACTTGAGGACTCTGAATGACTGATTAATTAAAATAGTGCCTTCAAGGAGTGAAAACACCATAGTTACTAGTCCTGCTGCAGATTTTTCACAAAAGGTTTTCTTGAGCTGAACTTAATCCAGTTGTGCGGTTTTAGTACTTTGATGTGTTTTGTGGCATTCAAAGCGTATGAAAATACACAAGGGGGCACAATTTTAATGCATGCTCAGTATGCTTCAGCTACTCCTTAAAAATCCCTCCTTCCCTTTAAAATGAAAATAGTACTAAATTTCAAATGTCTCTTAAATTTATGCAATAACTGTTGTGAAGAGTCAGTGCTATTGCCAGTTGCTGGGTCCAGACCTCTGTTTAGGAGTATCTTCCTGGTCCTCTGCTTTGATTTAATGATACAACAAGCTGAAAAAATGGGTTTTATAAAGATTGCAGTCTCAGATAGCAGATGTCACAGAGACACCTGGAAACAGAACATCTGAAATACTTTGTTTTCTGTTATGATTTTAATATTATTTTATTTTTATTGATCAGTTTGCCAACCCACTGGCTATGAATAGCACTAGCTTGTGCCCCTTTGCCACTCTTTCCAGACATTAGAAAAAGGCAGGTGAATAAAAATACTATATTAATATACAATTTTTGTATTAAAAAGCTTTGTGAAAGCTGCAGGAACTTTGCATGTATCAGCTAAATTTTTTGGCTGACCCATTTATATGAGTATGGCTGTAATTTTTCTGGTATTTGTTATGCTTGAGAGAAGAGTGACTCATGTTTGGATTAGTGGTGTTCTGCTTGGATGGGGAATATAATTTTGAGAGACCAAGAGAGGTAGGGAATAACTTCTGAGGGGCTATATGATTGTCTGCCTATAGGATATCAGTAACCACTTGTGGATCCCCCTTGTATTTCCAGAGTCTGGGAGCAGGGTGTTTGCACACATCAGCTATGAAATAAGGGATCAGTCCTCTTTGGGCGATGGTTTGGAAGTTGGAAAGATTTCATTAAAAGTGGTTTTTGTATGCTCAGCAAAACCCCTTACATTTCAGGGGCACAGGGGGACTACGCTGTGTTTTACTGCTTCTGGTAGCAGATCCTTGGAGCCTGAAATTCTCCCTCTCCCTGACTTTCCTCCTCTGTGTGAAGACAGTGATTTCTTACACCGTAAGGAACTAAGAGAGCCATAAATTAGGGCTGGCCACTTCCAGTCTGCATTTTCAGTTCTGTCTTCTGGCCTGAAGAGGTTAATCAGGGTCTCGGGGGAGGTGTGGGTCAGATAAATCAGCTTTTTCCTTTTCTCCTCTTTCCCTCAGAACAAATCCTCAAAATACACTTCTTAAATGTCCATTTCCCCTTATTCCTACAGGCATTACCCTGCTGCTCTGGAATACTGGGAAAGGTGACACTGAACTGTTATTAGAGGAGATACAAAGGTCATCTCTGAGCTTGTTCAGGAACTGACATTCGGGGCTTTCTTTGCCCTCTTCCTCCTTAACATCTTCTGCGGAGCCAGGGCGAGAGAGGGGTCAGCTCTTGAGTTTGATTGATTTACTGTAGGAAGAAAGGTGGGCTAGAGGTGATTAAAAGGAAAGTTGGAAGAGGCAAGGGAGGCAGAATAGGCTGGGAAGGAAGAGAACAAAGACATTAAGGACATCAGAGGAAAGCCAAAGGCTTCATTCCGCATCTTTTTCATTTGGTTTTTTCTTCCTGTCCTATGGCTTTTTCTGTTCCTTAGCTTATTTTTTAGATTTTAATATTTAAAAGCTACTTGTTTCCTCTGCTTGCCTACTGTGTGCTTTGCCCTTCAGACTGCGTTCTGCAAGGAAATAATGGGGACATTTTAGTCAAAATATATAGAAATTGGTGATATTATTTCTTTTGGAGGACTCACCTGAAACACAGGACGTTTTGGAGTCAAGTTTAGACTATTCCAAATTTGATGGCTGGATCTTAACCTTTGCTTAGGTTGTAAAGTATCAATAAGTACATAAATACTACTAATTAGAAGGTAATTAAAAAAGCTGTTTGACTTGGGCAGTTGTATGGTCTGTGTAGTAAGCTATGGAGTTTTATGGTATATTTTGATAATGTATTGAAAGATTGGAAAGGTGCTTTATTGGTGAATAATGAGGCCAGCAAGTGGCAGAAATATCCTCAGAGTTTCTTAACATTTTACTGTGAAAGAATGGATTCTCCTTTTTTCAGGTGTCATTTCTGATACCTGGTAACAAACTAAACTTGCACAGCACTTCGAACCATAAAAAGGAAACTTGATTTAATATATTGTAGCTTGAGTAAAAATGTAAACCAGACTGTTTGGGTATGCAAATAATGAGCTGTTTAAATTCACCAAACCAGAAAGCTTTTGGAAGATTTTTAGATCCCAGCTTTTGTAATAACATGCCAACAAATCTCATTAGCTATGGCAAATGAGATCTTTTCCCTTGTTTGGAGCATGAAATACTGTCTTTTAGCCAGAAGAACTTACTGCATCATTGAAATAATCATGAAGTAAAAATGAATTTGAGAGATTTTCTTCATTTTGGAAAACGTGATGTTACACTTCACATCAAAGTAAAAATACTAAAAAATAAGATAAAGCACTGATATAAAAAAGAACCTGTGACATTTGGTTCTTTACCTGTTACCATGGGTTAGAACCTCAGGTTACTGAGGAACAAAAGGTTACAGTCAGTTATTACTTGGCTGAATCAATAAGGTAGAAGTAGCCAAAAGAAGTCTGATGACTGTTGCCTAGGTGTAGCCAGCTGGGCAGGAAGGTGAAGGATTACAGGTGTTTCTGTGCATGGAACAAAAGGAGCAGGGGAGAGTATGAGTATTACACAGCAGTGACTGATGCTGCACATTGGCAAATGGATATTCTGATTGGGGTTGCTTTCTTAGTAGGAGCCTGAGTGTAAATTTATCAGTCCTTGGCTTTGCAGGTCTATTGTTTTGGTTTCCATCAGTATATTAGCTCAATTACAGCGTTGTGACTTGCATATCCCAGTTATTGGTCCTGCTGAACCCCAAGGGAGGACAGTGATTTTAATTTCATGCCCCAGCAGCCACAGTTAGTGACGGATGGGTCTTTCAGATGAGGGAATCGGTTTGTAAATTACCCATCGCTACCTCCTGTACACGTGTCACCGGCAATGTGTGCAGGAATGGCATCAGCCTCTGCCCAAACCACACCGGCTTCTCCCTCCTCCCCTTGCGAGGGGAGGGAAAACCCGAGATGCCACCAGCAGCCTCGAGGCGAGCGCGTGGTGCTGGGGAAGCGCTGCTGAGGTGGCACAGCTGGTGCCCAGCTCATGGGAGCAGCAGGTGGTGCTTGGCTGGACAACCCTCCCCTTCCCGGTGTTCTGTGGGACACCCTGGAAAAAAGAATGTCTGGGCTGTCCTGTGTGAGGAGGAAAGAAGAGGAGGCAGTTCCGCTGAGGGTCTTGGAAGAGCAGCGCTGTGCAGAGATGATGGCTGAGTGGCTGTTACAAGTTGTGTTTGGTTTTTGTAAATCCTTTTTTTGATTTTTCCTTTTGGTTTTCTGTATCATTTGGCAGTCGTGGTCTAGCTTTTAATTTTCAAAACAGACACCTGATTAAATTCGGTGCATTTTTAGATTATTTTGCCTGAATTGTCATAGATGAAAAAAGGAGAAAACAAAAGGACTTGATTTAAAAGACTAAGTTCTCTTGAACAGTATAAATGGATGCAAAAGTGTGAATTATGTGTATTATATTATATTTTTTTGCGTTATATAACCTGGGTGGGGGGGAGAAAAGTACTTTCCAATCGCATGGCTCATATTTCAAATAATACAAAGTTGTTGATGTTTTATTTATTCATTCCAATGCAGCTAACCCCTGGTAATCTGGAATGGATTTTAAAATATAAAAGCATTAATTTCTTTCTAAAATTCATATTGTAACTTACAAGTTTGCATAGTGCATTAGAGGACACAGAGTGAATATTTATAATTTTCATTGCGATTATTTTCTGTTTTACAATTAAAAAAAATTTAATTAGGAAAAAATATTACAACTTATTTCAATATTGCCAAAATAATCTTCTTTTTAAGGTTCTATAGCCCGGAAGGATCTCTGATGTTGTTTTTAGACAATGAATTAGCAGGTACATCATTCTCTTCAAGGTTAAAATTCTAGCCCCGGCTCATCAGTGCAGAAAGAGACAATCAACATTTCTGTTCTGACTGGTGTCAAAATGAGAAATAGTGAACCTTTTAATATTTTTTTTTGTTTGGTAGTAAAGTATCAGAGATATGTTATTTAACATGCTGCTTGTATATTTCTAGTTCTGAATTTCGGTTCCCTGTGTTTGTATTGCTCTTTTAGGTGGTCACCAGACATGTTCTCTGACATGTAAATGTCTTTTTCCTAGGTGGTTCTAATGGACAACACTAAATGAAACTTTTCGTTTATTGCTGCTTTTACTGTTGATAAAATTTCATTCCTTTGAGTAACTGGCTCATTGCCAACAAAAGCTCATTTATTAAGTTCTGGACTCTACATTTGTGTCTGTGTTAAAGCACAATTTTTAGACCTTGGGAAAAACAGCTGTACTTTGTTTGTTTTTGCATGCCTTTGGAACCATTTTTTAATCACTCTGCAATGAAATACTATTATATTTCTGCTCCAGGACTCATCATGTAGCCATTGTGTGCTTCATCAAGAGAAGAGTAATTTGGGAGGGGTTTTTTGTGTTGCCTTTTTTTTTTATTATTATTATTGTTTTGATGTGTTTACTGTTGTAAAAAGACATCCCATCACTCAAATATCTTGAAACTTAAGACTTGAATTTATACTGAAGTCTCGTAAAGTAACAAGACAGGACTAAATCCTCTCAATGAAGTTTTTATATGCTCTGCTCTTTGCTTATCTCCTTGGTCCTACATAACATACAGTGCAATGCTGGAGTTGTTCAACAGGAGTGATGAACTTAAAAAAAGAGAAACTGAGGTCCAGTTTTTCTCGATGATGAAGAGAAATTCTAGTTCAAACTCTAGCTGAAAGTGAAGCTCAGAAATATGTGTGTCTGTTAGTCATTACCTACACGTCAGTGTTGTGTGGAAGGTAAAATTGAAAAAATCAGTATTCCTCTTTTCATTTTAAAAAATAAACTAAACCCATATGGTATCTATTATAATTGATAGGTGATATAATGCAAATAGAGCCTTTGAAATATCTCTTGCATGATAATGGGAGTCAGTTGTGATGGAAAAGCCATTTGTACCTTGGCATCCTTGAGCGAGCTGAGCTCAGCCTGCCCTGACTCAGCCATGCTTTTGCTGCTGAATTAGTTACTGAGCTGGTGATTGTGTTCAGCATCTGATACCTAGAAATTCAGAGCTCAGTGCTAGGACCATAATGTGCTGATCTGTCTCCACAGGCCCACGAGCGATCCGAGAGCTCCGAGGTTGCCTTCGTTACCCAGCTTGTGAAGAAGCTGATGATTATCATTGCCCGGCCAGCTCGGCTGCTCGAGTGCCTGGTGAGTGTGGGCCTGGGAGAGGCTGTGCAGGATCTAAAGAGTGCTGTGCACTTGAGGAGATAAGGGACACAAAGCCTTCAAAAGAAACCTTTAAATTCTCATTAAAACATTGATGAAGAATAAATTGATATTAAAAAAAAAAAGAAGTACTAAGTGGCTTTTGCGTTAATATAGAAGTAGTTCTCCAACTGACTGTCAGCTGCAAGAAGAGCTAAATTATATTTTAGTATGAAGTTTATGGCTGAGGGGCCAGATGTAGCTGTCGACATCATTCCATGCTGTTGGTGCTGCTGGATTTTCCTCATGTTGTTAACAGCTACTGTGAGGAGCCTGTAGATGTCTGTGTGGTGTGCGCCCGTGTCCGGAGCAAGGTGCTATGGAAGAGCTGTCACTGAGGAAGAAGTTCCCTACCATGATATAAATGGTGTTTGGGCTCTGGGACTCACGCCCTTCCTGTAGACCCAGCAATTGGTGAAACCTGGTGTCAGGTTTTCCAGCTGTGAACACATAGTGGGATATACCAGCGTGAGATTCAAGTAGCTTTGGGAGCCTGGGTTTGAAATCCTATTTGGTGCTATTAGAATACATGCAAAAGCAAGTCCCACTGCTCTTTTATAACTTAATTTGGCTAATAATAATGCTTTTAAAAATTTTAATGCTAGAAAATAGTGAAAATTGTTTAGGCAATCCAAATGAAATAGGCCACTGTGTCCTGAAGTTCTGCAACTACAAAAATATTTTCTTAGAATGGTGGAGAAGCAGCTTGAAAATTTGTATTCTCACTGTCATGCCATGGCAGAAGGGTTAATGTAAACCATCAATATATCTAGAAAGAGGTGTACACAATTATGTGGTGGATAATGGTTATAGGATTCAATTCAGTGACTGTATTTCAAAAGGATGTTGAAAATTTAGTGAGAATGTAGGGAAGTCACCAAAAATTGTGAGGTGTCACAAACCTACAGTGGAAACTTCTGCAATGACAGGATGAAATTCCCTGGTGTGTTGGAGCACACTCGTGGTGGTTCTTTCCGCACATAAAAGTAACAGGGATGCTACAGGTGCTTAAGGCATCAGAGAAGTTGGCTGGATTAGGAATCTATGGCTGGCTATAAAGGCACAGTTAACACGAGGATTATGCTGTGGGCAGTGTGCCCATGGGTGACTTTTCTCCCTGGAGTCTCTAGAAGATGAATGAGTTTTGTGGAGCTTTCTTTGACAAAGTAGACAAGAGTGGTCCAATCCTACCAGTGATACCAGTTTTTGGCAACACCTGCAGAAGTTGTGGGAACCAGTAGACTTCAGAGGGTTCCTTATTCCTCCTCCACGGCTGTCAGATGGATTGCTTTGCTGGGAACCCTACAGTGTGAGGAGGGCCACTGTCAGTGATGAAGTTGGCTGCACAACCAGCAAGACAGATACCTTCACTTATTGATTAAAGAAATTTCTGCCAGACTGCACTGAAAATCCTGGGCACAACTCCATTCAAACTGGGAATTCTTTGGCTTTCAAACAGTATTTGTAATTTAGATGAGTTTTTGTGACTCCCACTTATCTTCCAGCACTTCTTCAAAGTTTGTTTTGGAAATGAAGACAATGAAGAAAGGAGATAAATTTAAGCTTACTGTGTTTGCGTTTTCTGCATTCATCATTGTCATTTTTGCTTGTGTACGCTCATTATCTAGGAAAACATGGAACATTAGAAAGCCTTGTGCACCCATGTCTGTACCTGCAAAGAGTTCCAAATTCAAGGCAGCTCTTAGTTGCAAATCAAGAGGTCTCCATGTTCTTCTGTTTCTTCTCCACCTAATGTTCTACAATGTGAGTGGGAGCAGATGGAAGCAGCAAAAACTGAGATTTGAGTAATGAATTTCAAAGCATGTAGTGACAACCTTGACAATGAAGTGGCCAGACTCCAAAGTATAGGAATAATATCTGGATCTGTGTATTAGTCTTCCCTGTTTTTTTCAGCCTGCATTGCCTTTCTGGCAATTTTTTTTCCAAATATATATTTTAATCTGGTGACATGAAGAATAAAATATTAGTGTTCCTTTTATCCCATAAAACAAGGTGTATAGTAATGGATAGTCAACTATTTAAGTAGCTTTTGAGAATGAAATTTCATTTTTATTTTTAACATTTTTTTTGTAATTCAACCTTAAGCTTCAATTATATGTGAATTTATAAACAGTTTTTCTACTATTTAATATTAAAGTTAATTTTAGTAACAGAGCTCATTCTTCTTTCTTCCTTGTAATGAAATAAGTGACCGTATAGACAGTGCATGTGATGGTTGTGATTGTTTTAATGCAGATGAAGGCATTTAAGTATTCTAAACTTCAGCTATTTGGCTTCGGTCTTTGTATTACCTGTTGGACTGTGAAATGATTATTGACAGACTGAATCTCTGGGGCTCCAAGAAAATAATAATGTGATTTGTGCATCTCTGAAACCATCTTTGGGAAAAAGTATCTAATTTTTTTTTTCAGTTTATTTTTCCATATCACCTGCCTCCCCATAGGAGGGTTCATTCTTCTGTATTCAGATGATTAAATCTGCTATAAAGAAGTCAGAACTGGAATTTATATAGGTCCTTAATGTTTTATATGTTTGGGGTTTTTTGTCCCCAAGTTGGTTTTTTTCTTCTGTCCTTTACTCACCAATAAATGACCTGCAGTCGTACCTTGAGAAGTCCTTCCTTGACTCCCCTCTCCCTTTCACTGCATTCTGGTGACCATCTCCCTCTGTGGTCCTCTCTGGTCTGGCTCCTGCTCTCTGCCAGTTCTGAGACTGTTGATGAATCCTTTTCCAGAGGAGTTAGGAAGGAACTTTGTTTTTTGCATTTTTGCTGTCTTTGGTGACAGCATCTACCCAAGCAGCATTGCTTGGAGCAGTCACAGAAAAGTGCATCTGTTCTCTGTTCAAGTATCTTCACATCATTACAGGCTCTAACTTCCTTTTCTTGTTTGCAGTTCTGTGCTTTTTTTCTCTTACGCTGCTGACCACACACCAGTTCTTTACTGATGCCCTCACTGATCTCTGTGCATGCTCAGCTGTGTGCTGAAACTCTTCCCCTTTCACCCTCCCATTTCACTGGAAAACTTTTGAAGAGTGTTGGTGAAGCTGCTCATTGCTGGTGAATGATGAGGTTTGTAGGGGGGAGAGCTAAAGTTAACTGGTGAACTTGTTTCGAAGCAGTGCTCCTGCTGCCCAAAGCTTGGCTTTTATTTCCTACTGTATCTGTTAGTCCAGTTCAAGAGATCACACCTTATATAACCTTTTCTAGCCTGAGAGATCACATGCTCCAAGACTGAGTTGCTAAAGTGATCCTGTACTGTTTAGTAAAAGAAATAGGGCAGCAGTACTTCTTATGAAGAAATTTTATTAGCAATTGCTGAGGTTAGGACAGTGACAGGATTGGGTGAGTGTATGGTCTGATCAGAAGTGACATCTGACAGCAGGAAACCCTCATATTGGGTTAGCTCACCTGTCAGATGGAGGTGCAGAAGTTGGTGCCTCCGTTCTCATCACAGACCTTTCCCTGGCACGTTTCAATGTGATGGAACTGGGAGGTGTGTCCACACTTGATGTTTATATTAACAAGACCTTTTTGTCTGAGAGTTTGAGTTTAGTTCTTGCAAAGTCCCTACAGTCCTTGTCCTGTTTTGATTTGCAGATCTAAGCCCGTGGACACCTCGTGGGATGTAACTGTCTGGTGGTTTTGCAGAGCAGAGTGGGAAGCATTGACTTACTTGTTGTAACTGGAAATGTTTTGCATCACTGCTGAGCCCAGAATTAGCTTTGGATGTTCCTGAGGATTCCCCTCCATGGGGGAAAAACCTTTCATAAACGTAAAGCTGCATCATTTACCTCTCTCTGTGTCTCTCACTGCTTTGCTGTAGGAGTTTGATCCTGAAGAGTTCTACCATTTGTTGGAAGCTGCAGAAGGCCATGCCAAGGAAGGGCAAGGAATTAAATGCGACATTCCTCGTTATATTATCAGCCAGCTGGGACTCACTAGGGATCCCCTGGAGGGTGAGAACTCTTGTTATATACTTTCCAAACTGTTGAAAGGATACTCAGACCTCCTGGTCACTACATAGCAGAAGGATGTTTTTATTTTATTGCTTTAATTTCTAGGCCATTTTTCCTTATTTTCCTGTTTGCTGTCAAATTTTAGACTGTCCTTTCCAGCCCCATGTCTCAAAGGAATGTTGCTGGGGTAAGGATGGCACATCAATAGTGACAGTTCTTTACTTATGATGTTAATAATGTCTTCCCGTATTATAGCTGAAACAATGTTAGAAAATGGCTTTATGATTTAACTGTTTTCTCTGGGCTGTTCCGCAATAAAAGTAAATTTACCTGTTATTTTTCTGATCTGCCTGGCCTGCTAGTGGCCTGGTTGGAAAGTATCCTGTCATCTCACTTGACTGTGCTTTCTGGGAAAAGTGTGGGTTTTGTGTTTTCCATGAGAAACCCAGATGAGTATGAATTTTTAGCTGGAGGTGAGATTGAAGTTTTACATCTTGTGTAGCAGCCAAACCAAAGAGAGCAATGTAGGGACAGAAACAGCTTTTCTGCAAGGTGCCAGAATTGCATATGGTAAACTTAATATAGACATATGTTGGCCCAGAAGATTGTAACTTTAGAATTAGTGAGTTAATATTTCTGCCTGGCACGTTGCTGGCTGAAATGACAAGTTCTCCAAGCATGCACAGCTTGTTCAGCAACAATAGAAAGTGTGGCAGAGACTGCAGGTTACTGCAGAATATTTCAGCGATTGAACCATACTTTCTGTTACCTCAGGAGAGCATAATTTTAACATAAATTAGTAGTCTGGCTAGGACTAGTTTAACTTCTCTGGTGTTTACTGGAATGACAGTGACAGGTTGACTTCAAGTGAAGAGCTCTTCGGGAAAATTTCTACCAAAGATTGCTAAATGCAATTTAATAGCATTTGTTGAAATCTGACATTAAAGGGAAATTTCCTTTGATCCCTGTCATGGGAGAGAACCTTTCCATCGCTAATTCCCCTTACTAAAGTCAAATTTTCTTTAGAAGTGTGTGGAGATGTCAAGGTGCCTTATTTCCTTTCTATAAGGAGGGCACCCAGAAATGTCAGTGATGTCTGTTCAGAGACTCGCAACTAATGCAGGTTTTGGGCTTGCAAAGTTTACAGCATCTCCTGCGACAGCTGAGTAAACCAAACTAAGTGACTTTCCCCCACTTTGCTGCTGCTCAGCGTTTTGCAGAATCAGCCACGTCACATGGAGGCAGCTGTTTGAAATGTGATGCTTTTTCTTTTTGGAGCACAGAGGTGCCACCAGGCTACATGCAGACATATAAGTGTGGAATACGTTTCAATATTAACTAGACAGCACTTTCCCCAAACATGCATTTATTGCTTTTACTTATTATAGAAACCATCTAGAGTAAGTCAGGCTGAAATTAGTACAGTTAATTATATTTGCCTTTATATAAAATACGGCCTGCAGCGTACAAGATGTTAAAGGTTATCACTGTATAATTGAGGTGACTTTTTACAGAGGGAGAAAATGTCCTTCATCATCTACAAGCACCTCTTAAAATCCTGTTTTTCTTGTATAAACAAAGAGAATAGTGTTTGATTGAGATCATTAGAGGTAATCTTTCCTCTTTCTTTTCAGAAATGGCCCAGTTGAATAGCTATGACAGCCCAGACACTCCCGAGACAGATGATTCAGTCGAGGTAAAGCAGTAATACACTCACTCTGTCTAGCACTTTTTTTTTTTCTCTCAAAAGAAGTAGTCTACAGTAAAGAATTAATTATAATGCAGAGTAATTGTAATTTTAAAAAAAAAGTGCTGACATTTAAAAGCTCATATTAAAACTAGAGTACTTGCTCACAAAAATGTGAAAATCTTTATACAGTGGTGGTAAAATGCTTAAAAGATGCAAATAGGCATTATTACCAAGTTTTGTTGATTTTTTTAAAAAAAGTTTAGGAGTTACAAATGAAAGTCATGTGGAAGAATTCTTTATATCTACATTTGTAAAATGTGATGTGTATTGAAAAGAGTTGACTTCAGTAAAACCACTGAAAAAATTTAATTATGTAACTGACTAGGTTTCAAAGATCCTTATTTTATTGTTGTTTATTTTTAAGGTGATATTAAGGAAAGGCCTGAATCTTACAGTCCACTGAATTTTCGTACTAATAATTGTGGAGGGAATCTGCAAACACCCTAAGGATACAGACAATTGTCCTAAAGCTAAGGGCTCCAGAAGTTTAGAAATGGATTGAGTTTGAGCTAATGGGTGCTTAAAGAAGAAAAGGACAAAAAAAACCCATATAGAATTAAGTCATTCCAGCTCCTGATTTCCATTTTCTTGTTGTCTTTCCCCAGAGCCGTGGGGCCTCTGTCCAGTCAAAGAAAACTCCATCTGAAGAAGAGTTTGAAACTATTAAACTCATCAGTAATGGTGCTTATGGGTAAGACTTTTAGACTTTGAATTAGAAGAAAATGCTATTATTGTCCTACCCTGTAGCAAAGTTTGGCAAATGTCTGGGTTTTGTTGGGTCCAAAGCATAAAGTAATTTCACTTGGTTCCACACTTGTCGTGTCTTCTGCATTCTTCTGGGAGATGCCATTTCTTTCATGTATTAAGATTATATATATAACGTAAGTGGCTGTTTGTGAGCACTTGAAATCCTAAAAGAGGTGCTGGAATTACACTGGGGTAAATCCTCTGTGAGGAGATATACATGAGAAAGGCTATCAGATTTTATCATCCATTGAAGAATCAAGTATCAGTTCAGTCGGTTACAATTTTAACCGCACGTGCAAACCTGTCCAAAATTTTAAAAGGGAGTTCCTGACTCTTTGCAGTTCATAAATCCTTACCAGCGAGGTCATTAGGCTGTTACTGAAAAGCAGTGATACTCAGTAGGTCATAACAACAAAACCTGAGCATCTGCTTGAGTGTTTTGTGGAAGTGGGTGCTTAGTTAACAACTCCCTTTTTAAAAATCATATGTGGAAAGTGTGCAAGCATGGCTTTTAGTCAGTGAAGACACACAGAGTGGAGCATGTTGAAGAGTCAATTATTAGACAAAAAGATTTTAAATATCTTCACTCATATTTCTGCACAAGCCCCATGTAACTTTGTAAAAGGGGGAGAGAGATGTGATGCTTTTGCTGTTAGTCACATGTCTTTATCATGGGTGTATTTTATAGTCAGTGGCTGGTGGGACACAGTACCACATTAAATGTAATGTACTCCCAAGAAAAGGAAACAAGTACTGATTCAATAAGGCAGACTGGATGAAAATTTTATTTGCAAACTGTATTATTAATGTGCAGGGATCTAATGATCTGCAAATGATAGAAGTGTAAGAGATACTTTGCTGAAGGAAATCCCAGGTGACAGTCCTGCATCAAATTAATTTTATGGAGCTTGGAAAGAGCTCATGCTGATTCCATAGATTTTGGACAATTTTTTAAGCGAAGTGGTGACTGTAGTGTTGAAAAATACATGCTGCTCTGCAATGGCGCTTACGGAAGTTTGTGGCATTTGTGTTTGAAAAATCTCCTCGTTTGTCACATCAGCAAAAATGCTGCTTTATTCAAGAAAGCAGAGTAGCTTTGGGAAGGAAGCATCATGGGGTTCCTTCTTTTCTAGGGAAGCTTGCCACTGAAGTGGGATTTTATGGAGTTATGGATAAATCTGTCAGGATCCGTTAAAAACAGTTAACAATCATGGTTTAAAAAACCCCCAACAAAACAACAAAACCACGAAGAACTCCAGACTTAAACCCACAAAAAACCAGCTTGAACTGAAAACGGACCTTTTCCTCTTGGTGTGTGCTTTTGCAGAGCGGTGTATTTGGTGCGGCACAAGACCACCCGCCAGCGTTTTGCCATGAAGAAGATCAACAAACAGAACCTGATCTTGAGAAACCAGATCCAGCAGGCCTTTGTGGAGAGAGATATCCTGACGTTTGCCGAGAACCCCTTCGTGGTCAGCATGTTCTGCTCCTTTGAGACCAAGCGGCACCTGTGCATGGTTATGGAGTATGTGGAAGGTATGGTTGTCATTATGCACACCTCCAACGGGGCCTTAGTTGGGGTGGATGTGGGGTACACACAGTCGCACATCGCTGTGGCTGATACAACGTGTTTGCAGTGGAACTGAGCCTCACTGCTGAGGTCAGAAGTCAGCATGAACTTTCCAGTTGTTGTTGGAAAGGAAACCCTCCCTCTCTCCTGTGGGATGGCGTGGCTGGATCCATAACACATTTACTTGACATTGCAGTTAGAAAAAGACTTAAGAAACGTAAGTCTGTGCTCTTTAGCAGACTTTTTAACAATAAAGTGCTATTTTATGCTGGGGTTGGTTTTTTTGGTTGTTTGGTTTGCTTATTCTTTGAAATATAATTTGATTTTACTTTATCAGTATATCTTATTATAAGCAATAGCCACTGGTGGATAGGATTAATTTCTTATGCCTGGCTTGCTTGACTGAATGTTTGAGAAATAAGATTATAGTTATTGTATCAGTGCTCTCTCAGATAAATTAGTGGAATGAAATCAGATGTATTGACAATAGAAAATTTTAATAATAATTCCTCTTTGCAAGTAGAAATGACAGTTGAATGAAATGTGTGGCCGGTGTTCCTTAGGAAGCTTGAATCAGGAGTCCACAGACTTACTTTCTTCAAGGCTTCCTTCAGTTTGCAAATGGCATCTGTACAATTCCTGTCCAAACCTGCCCAACATATATGGATCTCAATTTCCCTAGGATTTTAGTATTTGTTTTAAGTTAAAGACAGACTATAGAGAGATCTTTAGAATTCCTCCTAACAGGGTAGTGAGAGACGGTCTTTAGAAATCTTAGTCTAACCTTGTGTTGCAGACTCATAGCTGTTCTTTCTTACTGCTATTTGCCATTTCAGTGTGCCATATGTGCAAATGTTTTATTTCTAGGAGGTGATTGTGCTACACTTCTCAAGAACATTGGTGCCCTACCCGTTGATATGGCAAGGATGTATTTTGCTGAGACTGTTCTGGCACTGGAGTACCTACACAATTATGGGATTGTTCATCGTGACCTAAAACCTGATAAGTAAGTCTTTGGCCCCTCAGGAACTGGAAGGGCAGAGCCAGTCCTTCAGGGGCTTTCTCTGTAGGCAACAGGACATGGGGACTGAAGAAAGCATTGATCTTCAACAGCCTGTAGGATCTTCTTTGACATGGAGGAGGTTTTATGGAGTTTCTTGCTACTGTTGTAGAAGCAGATAGGCACTGAGAGAGGGTGGGAAGAATGTCTTCAGATATTATCTCAAAGCTCTTGCTACACTGATGAAATTAGGGCAGAAGGTAGTCTCATTGCTAGTTGCCTTGTCTGCTTTGTGATATTTGGTTGCATAGGAGGTTTTTCCAGGTGTTTAATGGGGATGTAACACTGAGATCATCCTTAGCGTTATCTTTTTGTTCTAAATTGCTTTTGGGAAACAATTAAATGAACATTGCATTATTTTACTTCTCTTTCTTTTAGTCTCCTGATAACTTCAATGGGTCATATTAAACTAACAGACTTTGGACTGTCCAAAATTGGGTTAATGAGTCTTACAACTAATCTTTATGAGGGCCACATTGAGAAGGATACCAGGGAATTCCTGGACAAGCAGGTAAGCTGACAAATGTTATCTGTTGATGTGGGATCAGATTCAGGATTCTGTCTTGGGACAGAATCAGAGTTTGTAGCACTCCTTCTCTGCCTTAAGGCTGTGCTGTGCACTGTAAAATGAGAGAAAAAGATACAAGTCTGTTCTCATGTTTGTACATAAATTGACACTGTTATTTCAGCTTCTTGTTTTGGAGTCATGCACTTCAGCTCTTGGTTTAGGATGCTGAAAGGGTGGCCCAGGCAGCAGTGCAGGTGTAAACAGAAGTTGGTTTAGGGATGTAACATGGATTTTGCTGGAAGCTTGTTCCACGATCTCCCCCTTCTGGTGCTTAGAAAGTTCATGGCAAGTTTCTATATGTTTCTTGTAATTTTGTCTAACGGCTTAAACATTGATTTTTATCCCCATGATATTTACTAAGGGTCATTTTTCTCCTTAGCCTTCATTTTGCTAGGCTTAACCAGCTAAGTTCTAGCTAACAAGATAGATTTTCTTTTGATGAATGAATAGCTCTTCCATGTAACTCCTTCTGTTTGAGTTGATATTTTCTGGGCAAGTTAAAGGAACTGTTCTGGATGCAGACTCACCAGTATAATGGGATTAAAAAATGCTTCTTTCTTCTGAAAATACTAGGATCACAGCTGAATTTTTCAGCTGAATTTTTAGTTGTGCCAAGTGTTGATTCATAATCATCCTGTGGTGTTGTCTTCCTTTGCTTCTGAGTAAGGATGCTTTTTCTAGCAGAACTTTCCTAAGTCATTAGATCATATTCTTGCACTTTACAGTGTTGTATTTTTTTACAACTGTTTTGTTATTGTTGTTGCTGCTTCTAAGCCCCAGGCAACTTAGATCTTCCAAGGTAATTTCCTTAGCCATTGTCCGTGCCAGCTGTACCTCCCAGGATTAAGGCTGAAGTGTGTAATCATGCTGTGCTGCTAATTCTGCATCTGTGAAACTAAATTCTGTTAGCACAGAGATGTGAGAGGTTTGTCAAAACTCAGTTCCTGATAGCTGTAGCTGTGCCAGCAGACATCCATCAAGCTGTCAGACCTGAACACACAGAATATGCATTTTCCCATATGCTTTCCTGTGCATGCACCAAAGAACTACTTAGCTGGCATGTCCACACTAGGAACATTTAATTTCATGTGATGTTATTTCTGTGCAGGTAATGTGTTCTTCAAATATAGACTCTTGCTCCATGGAAGTAGTTCACAGCATGAAGTGGCTAGTGGCAAAACATTAATAACTTCCTTGTAAAGCTCTGAGGGGGGGAAAGAAAAAAGCCAAAAAAAAGGCAGAAGAAGCTTTGACATGAATTTGGCAATCTGTAAATTTGTTGCTTTCTTGCATGTTTCTCTTGAGGTCTGTGGGACTCCAGAGTACATTGCACCAGAAGTGATCCTGCGCCAGGGCTATGGGAAGCCCGTGGATTGGTGGGCCATGGGAGTTATCCTGTACGAGTTCCTGGTCGGCTGCGTTCCTTTCTTTGGGGACACACCTGAAGAGCTCTTTGGGCAGGTGATCAGTGGTAAGTTTCTGCTCTGGCTCTGAACGGGTTTCAAAACGTGCTTTGAAAATATTGAGGAGGCACAGTTTAGTCGGGAAGGACTAGGTATAAAATAATGGGGTTTAATTTTAGTATTTCTAACTTTGTGTGTCAAAGCAGCTTCCATCTGATTTCTGCTAGGGAAGGTTGTCATGTTGCTTAATATCTTCCTAAATAGTTCTGTCGTGGTGTGGGAGTCATACAAATCCTTGTGGGATTGAGGAAAAATATTTGGGGATTTTTCTGTTCTGTCTTTTAACTTAAATGATGGAGAATATGAAAGAAGCAGCTTCCAACTGGTCTAATTCAGGCTGATTTTGGTTATGGTTTTCGTAGGTCCAAATGCCAGTCAATTAGTAATTTTGTATAAATGAAATGAAAGGAAATTCTGAGTACAAGACATTGAAGCTGTTGTACTCAGTACCTTCATGTCTTGTGGCTTTTTAAACCTGTCTCATGCTTGGAGTTGGACAATTGCTTTGTGAATATGCCAGTGAAATCATTTCCTATTGGGAATGCTTTCTGAAGCAGTAAATTTTTAACACACTTGGCAAATGTCCTTTGAAAAAAGCAAATTTCAGCAAAGCACTAAATATGATGCATGAAATCGTTACCTGTGAATTGTTCTCTCTGTTCCAAGTATAATGACTGTGGAATGTGCAGGCAGGAGATACAGCCACAGTATTGTCGCTGTCTTTGTTTATGGATTGTCATGGAAGTCCCATTTCATACCTTATTAATAGAGTCCTTAAAGCTTTTTTTTGTCTCCACAAGCACACTTAGATTGACAGCAGCTTTAGCTGATGCCGAATTTCATGCATTTTGGAAAATGTCAATGCTTGAATTTTATTAAGCTGCTGAATTCAAGGTATTTACGCTTCTGGGGCAGTTCTCAACGTTGCACTTTGAGGTATAGGAGTGTGAATGGTTATTCAAATTAGTTGGGAAGCTGGTAGAAAACGTCAAGTCTCTTTTTGTCCCCAGATGAAATTGCCTGGCCAGAAGGAGATGATGCACTGCCACCAGATGCCCAGGACCTCATTTCTAAGCTTCTCCGCCAAAATCCTCTGGAAAGAATGGGAACAGGTGAGAACCTTGTGCACAGGAAAGCACTGTCCAGAAGCAAGGTAGCAGCACTGCCTTGCCGGTGATGCACGGCCACTCATGTTGAAGAATGCTCATCTAGATCTGGGGAACAGTTTATAGTGGATTCAGTGTGGTGGAGCTCTGGGAATTAGTGTCAGATGTCCATGAGCCAGGCAGATATTCCTGTCTTGTTTGGGAAAAAGGAAAGGGGTGCTGTCAGCTTGGCAACATAACTTCTCTGATTTGTGCTGTTCCATTATAGGCTTGAGGGTTCTGTCTCCATTTGAACACTGTATAATCAGATTTCTTTGAAGTTCTCTTTGAGTAGGGGATCATTTTAATCCCTGCCATGGATGTGAATTCCTGGGCATAATAAAATAAATAAAAACTTTCCCGTTCCTAGAGGCCTGTAGTGTAGAATTCTCCAAACATACAGCAAAGTCCAATAATCTTTTTGGAAAATTCAGGTATTTATGTCAGTCTTTCTGTGTTACAATGTCAAATTTAAAGTTTTACAAGCCAACACTTCTCATTTCCTCATAGTAAATAATCGTAAATAATCTCTAGCTACATTCTTGTTTTAAAATAATTTGTGCAACACTGTGGCTTCACAGCACAGCTCATCTTTCATTGATTTTATTAGTTTAATTTAATTTGGGATTTTCAATTTAAAACTACACTTTAAGGATAAAAAAAAGCTTGGAGATAAATACATAACAGTTCCAAAAGGCACATGTATTCAGCAGACATAGCACGTGTGCACACAAGGGTGATGAATAGATCATGAATTAATAATGATATCAGATGGTTTTCACATGTTCTTCTCTACTTAAAATCCATGTACTTGAAAGATGTTACTGTCATGGAAAAGATGTAGAGTTTCTAGCCTTATAAAATGAGTTGATGGACTGATTTTTTTTGATTTCTTATATACCTGTAGTGCTGAGACTGCTGTTTCACTTGGCATGTCGTAGTGCCACTGGCACTCAGCAAACCTTTTATCTCTTTTCTTCTGCTCTTTTCTTTTCTAAAAAGACAGTAGCATCTGCTATGAATATTAATTTCATTTGAAAAAATGCATGTACTGGTAGACAGATAGTCTTTACGTTTTCCTTCTGGGTACCCAAGCTTCTGAGCTTAATAACAAAAGATACTAATTCAGGAGGATAGGTGAGCCCTGTCTTGTTCAAGGCACATGAATGAGCTCATTCACAACAATGGAGTTGTGAGTTGTCACTCACATTCTAAGTGCCTCTCTGAGTTTACTCTCTTTATTCAGTTATGATCAAGGTGGTGTTGAGAGTTTGAAAATTTTGAATTAAGGTGTTAGTTCTTAGTCTTGCAGCTTGCTGCGGAATGCAGCAGCAGATGCTGTCTTTCAGCCAGTTTTGTCCTGTGTTGTTGCCAAACAGGAAGAGGAGGTGGGAAGGAAGAAATCTTGTTCAGGTTCTATCCTGCATGACCACTTTGGTAAAAGGATAAGTTGTTTCTCAAAATTCCTGGAAAATGTGTGACTTAAAAGTACTCAAGTACATTCTCGTAGGCTCTCGATATTTTTAGTGTTTGTTTTTTGTGTTATGCAAATGCTGAAAGAAATACTCTGCAATAAAAGGTGCTTATTTCAGGTAGTGCCTTTGAAGTGAAGCAGCATCGGTTCTTTAAAGATTTGGACTGGAATGGATTACTCCGACAGAAAGCTGAATTCATCCCACAGTTGGAATCTGAGGATGACACAAGCTATTTTGACAGTAAGACTAAAGATTTGGCCTAAACATCATCGTATTTCTTGTGCATATTTCATTTTTGTAATTGTTAGCGATAAGTCATTTTAGAAATTGAATAAAACACTTGGTGGAAATGGCTTTAAAAAGTTTGTTTTGAATGCCAATAAGGTTTCTTTGAAGGCAAATTAATTTTAAATGAAAAAATGTTGTTGCTGGAGTCAGTTGACCTTTCACTGGTGCCTGTGGTCCTGCCAGCCATGACTCTGCAGTGAGAGGTGCTGCCATTGTCATGCTGGGTTTATTAAACTTCTTCCAAAGCATTTGGTAAATCCAAATTCCTTGAGTTTTTGAGCAATACGATCTTTCCCTAGTGACTGTTTTCAGCCAATAAATGTTTTTTAAAAAGCCAAAAACAAACCCTAGACCTTGAAGACAAGTATGTGGGGGAAATTCTTAAGAGATTTAAAGTAATTTAAATTATTTTCACTGCAAGTGTATAACTTCAGTATTATTAACTCTGATGAGATATGAAGTGAAGTGTCTGTCTGGTGTGTATAAATGTCTGGGAACTGCCGTGGTATCAGTGCTATGTAAGATTTCTGCCATTTCAAGATAAGCACCAGACAGAGTCAGTGCTCTTGGGAGAGAAGGGACGAGCGTCACAGGAGGGATGGAGAGATCTCTGTTCCCAGACCCTCTGCTCCCTAACTTTTCTCATTTGACTTGGGGCGCTGAGCAGGTGGAAGGGGCTTGGTCAGGGTGAGGTCTTTGCCCCTCTCCAGCTGCAGAATGGGATACTGGCTGTTTCAATTCCATGAGATACGGAAATTTGTGCTCTACATCAATGGAATCTCTCCCATCCTAGGGCCATGGGACTGGTTGAATGTGTATGAAGCACATTTTTGCTCAGCTCCTGTGCTTTGCTGAGAGTGAAAGGAGGGAGAGAGCAGCTGCCTCCAGCCCCTTGGCACTCACACTGCACAAGCAGTGATTCCATTTAGATAGTGTTCTTCCAGTTTGGGGAATGGGCTTTTAGGCTGGGGCTTGTTTGGAGAGGTAGGATGGGAGAGAGAGGTGGATTGAGAAATCTCTGTGTGGTTGCTGCAGAAAGCAGTTGGGGTCAAGCTGTGCAGAGGGGGCAGAGGTGGGGTTTCTACATGTATTGAGGTTGTACTGGTACAACACACATGGAGAAACTGATGTGATGGGGTATTGCCACCACTAACTGGACTTACTGGATGTGAAAACTTTGGTCACTGAGTTGGGTCAGCGACTGGCAGAGGCCCAGTGCAGCAGCCATGAGCAGATCCTGGTGGGTAAAAGCAAAATGTCTGGGTCTATCAAGTCAGAACGATGGGAAACTCCCCACGTGCCCAGGCACACTCAGCATCAGGGTGACCTTGATGTGAATCCTTTAAAAAGGCTGGAATTCTCACGTCAGGAAATATCTCACGTAGACACTGATAGGAGTTGGCGTTGCTGTTATAAACCCTAATGCAGAAAATTTTAGAATTTATGAAAGTAGCTTTCTGGCTACTTTTGATGTGGTGGAGCAAATTTGGCTCAGTGTAGCTATCAGCTTTCTGTAGCCAAATTTATTAGTGCCCACCCCACAAAATCCAGTGCAGCTGGCTTAGAAATCCAGTGCTGCAAATCTCGAAGCACGAAATCTCTTTGGAAGAAGTTTTTGCATTAAATATAGCTTTGCATGTTGGCTGCTTGCCCATTTTCTTTCACAAAATCTAATCCTTTTCCTAGTTGCAGGAGGGAAAAGAGGAGCATTTTTGAGGGTAAATATTTAAATTTTTTAAGTAGGCTTATATGTACGTATGTATGCAGGACAGACTTCGTACAATCAAAAAGCTGTTTATTGGAAGTGGAACAGTGAATTGTTTCCATGTTTCCTTCCATATGATTGATTGCTGTAGGGAAGAAATATCCCTACCATGAAGGGTCTGCAGGATTAGACACCTTTTGAGTATCAGCTGCTTCCAGGATGGAATACAGCTGACAGGATAAGATAAATTCAGTGCCAAAGAGATATTTTTCACTGGCAATTGCATGGGATAAGCAAAAACTGGCTGGGTATGTTTTAGTATTAAGGGAAATACCCCACACGGTGTATAAACACTCAAAGTTCTTTAAGCAGACCTGTAGCAATGTTCGAGGTGTGAGTTACCAACACTCCCCACACTGATGCGAGTGCCACGTCTTGTTCCCAGCCCGTTCAGAAAGGTACCAACACCTGGATTCGGAAGAAGAGGAGGACACTAATGATGATGATCACGTGGAAATTCGGCAGTTCTCCTCATGCTCACCCAGGTTCAGCAAGGTAGGGACATGCTAACTTGTTGAAAGAAAACAATCTAGAGAGAAACAGTTTCTTTGCTGTGTACAGGGCAGATTTTAATCATGTGGATGCTCTGTGGCATCTCATGGTGTGTAGTATTCACTGAGGAAAGAGAACACTGTATGAGCTGTTTATTCTGTGGTAGTTTGTGGCCTGTTAGAAGGGGAGTACCAGAATAATTGGAGAATGACATTTTATATTTCTCAAAAGTTTCCCCAGTATGCAGGGTATTGTGTAGGTCTCTTCTGCATCTGGTACAGTTTGGTGTTTTTACCAATGACTTGGATGCTGGCAGAGGGAGTATCCAAAACTTATTTGCTTTGAGCAGTCTCATTCTGAAAGAGCCTTCCATAGGTGACAAGATGATATTGGGATGAAAATGGATTCCGACATTTGGAATAAGGGTTGTACTAGTTTGAAAGCAAACTAGTGAGAGACTTCAAGTCAGAAATACAATTTAATAGGGAAAATAAAATAAATGCAGTAGTACAAAAAGAATAACTCACTGACAGAGTCAGAGTACAAACCTGACCCCCTGATGGTCAGGGGGTTGGCAGCAGTCCAATAAAATGGTGGCTGCAGTCCTCCTGGAGTGATGGTTCTGTTGAAGCAGTGATACTGTAGGAGGGTCTGGTCTTCCTCTGAGGGTCCAGTGGTGGTCTAGAAGGGTCTGGTCTTCCTCTTGGGAATCCAGTGGAAAAGGCTGCTTGTGGTGTTCGAAATCTCAGAGTATATCCAGGATGGAATGCTTGGTTCCTCCCTCTGGGCGGGGCATCTCACAATGGGATGATGTAATTTTATCAGTCATGAGGTGATGGCCCATTAACAGAAGATATCCCCCTGGAGGGAGGATGGGTCATGGGAGAGATAAAGAACTCTGCCCCACCTGGTGTCAACAGCTGGCCTATTAACAGAAGATATCCCCATGAGTTTACCAGGGATGAGTCATAAAGGACATGGGGGAACACTGTCCCACTGGTTTTAACAGCTTATGAAGATGGTGACAGAATACATACTTTTGGGCACATCTTACATTGTAACCTAGGACATAATCTAAAACCAAAGGGGTAAGAACATCAGTGAAGCTTATTTCTCTGGAGCTGCTCATTGTCTGAAATACAGCCTAAGGAGCAAAAGGTAAGGTGACAGTTTCAAAGAGAGGGCTCTGGGCACATAGTCCCTCGTGAGTTAGATGTGCCAAATTATTGAAGCAGTAATTTTCCATATTGGACTTGCCAGTAGGAAGGGTGTAGCTGGGATATTCTGATCTGCTCTGGGCAATTTTCTTGAAAATGAACATGAACCAGTAAAAGGGAGTCCAGAGGAAAGCAGCAAGAATGACCCGAGTTCTACAAAACATAAGAACCTCTGTGTTTTCAAATACATAACTAGGAAGAAAGGACTACATTGGTCTTCCTGATAAAATATAATATGTTTGGGAGGGGCAGAAGGGAGAAGAAGTGCTGTTTTGATGCAGCCACTTTCCCTCTAAGTTAGATGGGTGTAGGAATTTTACTTAGGAGCTCTGAAAGGTATTTCGGTTTTTCACAACAGTTCCTTCAGTTTTCCACTGCTGAAGTCAGTTTTTAAGGACCAGTTTGTTCTTTGTCCTCAACCAGGCTACAGTGGTTTAAGTAACAGTTACTCTTAATTTTGTGGAGTTGCTGCTGATTTGCATCACTAAAAGGATGTTTAAAATTGGACCTGAGGATTAGTTGGTGTTTTGAAAAAGTTCTCATGAGTACTTAAGGGTTTCTTTTCTCTGCCTTTTCTCACCATGAGTATTACTCATTTGTTAGACTGAAGCTTTTCTTTAGGGTTCAGTGTTTTTGCCGCAAAGAGAGAAAGTTCACTTTTAATGAATTTATTTTAAGACATGGAAAATTATACAGCATTTGTAATGTGGGAGGCATAAAAGGCTCATTATATTTTGAAATTCTTGTCTGACAATTCAGCCATATGATTTATTAATAGTTATCTTGTTGATGCTCTGAATTTTTAATAACATTATTTTCATTAATCTCTTCTTATGTAAATTAGGTCCACAGTCAAGTGTAGTTTTAAAAGGATGGATTTTTTTGCTTAATCATTTAATTATTTAAAGACGGCTGTAAGACCAAGAAAGGCACTTTCATTAAGCTGTCAGCATTATAGTAGATTCCTTGAGGAGGGCAGGACTTTTTTGTTCTGAAATAAGCTTGGGGCAATGCTGATAGACTGATGATAATGAAATGGGGTCATGAGCATGATGCCTATCACTGAAGTGAATTTGTGTAGTAAGATTTCAAGATCCAGATGCCAGCCCTCAAGAGTTGTGGAGCTGTGTTTAGCAATCTCCTCTTAGATTTGAGAATCTTTATAACCAAAAATCAAGTCATTTCACAAAGTTTGTCATATTTCTGTTGTGTTTTCAAAGGAGACGCATTGGGTGCTGTTGTAGAAAAGCATTTTTAGTGTTTCTGAAGCTGGGCCTTTTTCCTTTCCTCCCTGGCACACCTTGAGCCTGTCACACCTGCACTGCATTATATGGTCAAAGAACATTACCAAGTTCATGCTTTCTGGGGCAAATTTCGAGAGGAGATTTTGCCCCTTGCTCAGAAAAGGCCCCATGGGTTGGTTTTCCCAGCACAGAAGGATCTTTTGCTGCACGCAGGTGTACAGCAGCATGGAACGACTTTCCATCCACGAGGAGAGGAAGACTCCACCACCAACCAAACGGAGCCTGAGTGAGGAAAAAGATGATCGGCTGGACAGCCTGGGGGGTTTGAAGAGCCGGGACCGAAGCTGGGTCATTGGGTCTCCTGAAATGTGAGTTCTGTGCAATTGAGTCTTCTGTTTTCCCACAGCAGCTGAGAAAGACCAGCCAAAACTTTGTATGACCAGTGTTAGATCAGGAGAGCTTCATATGTTGTATTTCCACAGAAGAAGCCTGGATTGAATAGCTAAAAGTGAAAGTGTAGAAGTGATAGGGTTCTTAAATGTATCTAGTTAAGTACTAACATCTTCTAAATTTGTAGCAAATACTTTTAATGAATTTAAAGGTATTCCAACCTTAAGATTCCTTATGTTACATCAGAAATGTACCCACATCAGGTTTCTTCTTAAATTAATGAGAAGTCTGGCGGTGCCAGACTTTCACCTTTTGTTACAAAGTAGAGAAATCGTTAGGAAAGTTCAAAGTTTCAAAAGTTCAGAATATGCCCAAAAAATCTTGTGCTCTAATAAAAAATGTCAGCAAAATATATGAATACCCAGAATTTGGATACCTGCCATGTTCCTGGCATTACTGAAAACTTACCATATAAAAGGGATGTCTCTCATTTTGTACAACCCCTGTAAAGCTTTTACACTAACATTTGACATTAGAAAGAGCATAAAATATGGCTCTGACCTAGTCGGTATGACTCCCTTAAAAACAAAAATGTTTCATAGATTACACTCATAACTGAGGTGCACTTCATTCTGCGACAGGCCTTCCTGGCTTCTAATTTGGAGCAACTTTGAAAGAAAAATTAATCTAATTCCAAAAGGAACATGGAGGATGATTTGCATCTTGCAATTGTGATTTTTCAAATAGAATATAATATCGTGTTCATATTATTATATTTTTGGGGGAGGTTTATTACTTTCTTTCCTAGAAGCCTAACAATGGAATATTTTGGAAGTCTAAACTCAGGTGATGCCCCAAGCCTTTGTTGTTATAACTCCCCATGTTGTACCTTGGTCACCAAACTTGACCTTAAATTAGCTTCAGATGTGCGAGTTGGGCCTGTGCCCTGTTTTCACCCTTCAAAGTTCATCATCCCCTGACTCACTGGAGGGCCCTGTCTTGGTTCTCCCCTCAGCCTGCGCAAGCGCCTGTCCATGTCCGAGTCCTCACACACGGAGAGCGACTCCAGCCCGCCGCTGACGGTGCGGCGGCGCTGCTCGGGGCTCCTGGACATGCCGCGCTTCGCCATCTCCGCCGAGGACGAGGGGGCCGCCCTCAAAAGGCCTCAGTCCGAGGGGATGCTCCTGTCCACCGTGCAGGCGCGGGAGGGACTGCCCGTGCCCATTCCAGAGCAGCCTGTGGAGCACGAGCTGCAGCTGGAAGGGGATGCTGGAGCCACCACCCCCTCCACGGCGGCTGGCAGCGCCTCAACGCTGACAGGTACGTGCTTGGTGGGGGGTGTCCTGGTCCCCAAGGGGGCCGTGTTACCTTGTGGAGAGTAACTGTAAAACAGCATCTGGGTATCAGGGAATGTGACTGCCTCATGCTAAGGAGGTGTTCTGGTGTAGTTTTGTGGATGTGCTTGCCTTTGAAATAGTATCAGTGGTTTCATCTCCTCAAAATTGCATGAGTAATTTCTCTCCTGTCACTTCAAATTGATTTAGGTCTTCTCATGCTTGAGATTCATATGGTCTATGCCTACTTACAACCACTGGGTGCCTACCTGAGGCAGTATTAATTTCAGCATTAGTCAGAACAGATCACTGCTGAGTTGGAGTTGGAGAACATGAGTGTCAGCCATACTAACAGATCCCTGCTTCCTATGGTTTTCCTCATCCCAACAGTTTGGAGAGACTTGAAATATGGTAGAGAAGCGCGGTTTCTGTCAGGGACTTGCTACTTATTTTAACAGCCAAATATGCCAAAATTCATCCAGTTGCAGTCTTAGAAAAGTGCAGCCCAAATTTAGTAGGGTGGCTTTTAGAAGTCAGTGTTTGATTTCTCAGCAACTTTGACTATCCTGGGGCTTTTCTCCAGCTCTGGGCTGATCTGAACCTTCCTGTGGTGGTGCCCTGGGCTGCTGCAGTGCAGGACCGGGCTCTGGTTGTTGGAGTGTTCCCAGTCCCTGCCCCTTTCAGGGCATTGGGATGGTAGGGGGTGAAGCTGCCTGTTCCTGAGAACAGAAGAGGCCAGAGCTGGGAACTGCTGGGAAGTAGTAAGGAGGGGAAAAAAAAGGAAGTTTGGGACAATGGAAGAAGGAGAGGAAGTTGAAATGAAGGTTGGCAAAAGAAAATTTGAGAAAGAAGGCATAATTACGGGGAGGACTAGATTGTAGGGTTGAATAACAAGGACTAACTGGGTAACAAGTTGCGGGAGACACTGGGAGCAAGCAGGCAAAACAGTTGTGATGCATTGAGAATGGAGAGGAAAAGGGGTACTGAGGAAGTAGTCAGAATGGCAGCAAGAATGGACAAGGTGGAGGGCACTGGGAAGATGTGATAGCAGAAGGTAGAAATGCCTTAGAAGAAATTTGCCTCCAGCATAAAGCCAAAGATCCCCACATCCTATTATTCCTCTTCTGCAATTCAGTCTGTGAAATTCCTTTAGAATTGTCCCATTCCCCTTTATTGCCCATGCTCCCTGAAGAGGCCTGGTGCTGTCATTGTGTAAAGAGGTGCAAGAGTGATGGAAGGAAGCTGCCTCATAGGTGTAGGTGCCATAAGTGAAACCTTGGGTTCTCAATTTCATGCTAAGAGCCTAGAAACATGCTATTAAAAATGGCAAGAACACTTCCATTGCTAATTTGAGTATCTGCAATGTGAGATTGGCAAAAATGAAGCTCCCCTGGGCAGCCTGCTTCCCTGAGCTCAATACATTAGAGCAGTCTTTGATCTAGTGCATGGGATCCAGGGATACCAGTGGTTCGGTGTCCCCAAGTCGGAGGCTTGAAAGGAGTTTAATTCCTGTCACTGTCTCAGAGTGCTCCTCGAATTTATATGGCAGCTTTTCCCATGTAGCCTCCAAATCCAGGTTCCTCATTGTCTGGGAGCCTGATTTGAAACTCTGTGGCTCTTAAATGTTGAACAAGCATCTGGTTCTGAGGTCTATGGGAACGGTGCTTTGAATTTTTGTTTTCATGGTACTTCTTGCTTCACTTAGTATGCAGAGCAGTAGTACCCACTTAAATAACGATGATCAATGTTTTGTTCTGTCCTCATTGTTCAAAATGTGGCCCTTAGGCTTTATTTATTGCATGCTGCTTAAAATTTGCTTTTGAAGACAGAATGATTAATTTCCCTTGTGGACTTGGTGTGATGCTCACCACTTTCATTTCTAAGCACCTTGTAAATTCTAATTACTGTATTTTCACGGTGCCCCTTTAAGGTATGACATGGGGGAGTGAGGCACCGGCCTTGAGTACAGGACCCCCAACCCCCAGCATCTGCTGTTGTTACATGCCCAGTAATTGTCAAAATTACTTTGCATTTTATATATAATTATAGCAGGTTAAGTAATTCAAGACTAAATTGCAATGGTGCACAGAGGGGGGCAAATTAAGGTTGTCTTTGCAATCCACATTTTTGCTTTCCCTGACTTGAGTACCTTAGCGTTCCCTTAAAGTGGATTTTTTTATGTGCAACTCCAGTAGAACCTGGCTCTTCTATTACAGGCAGTTCTAACTTAAAGATTGACAGTTCTTGCTGGTTGTAAAAATGGAACACTTCGTATAAACCTGTTTTTATCTGTGAACGATCCCATTGAAATGGTGTGCAGAAGTGCACCACGGCTTTAGGATTCATGGAACTGCCACTGAGCAATGTGATTTCATTAGTGAGCTTTTCCACAGAATAGAAGCTGCTAATTTTCTGTGTTCAGAATAACACCATTTCTGTAAATAAAAATTCAAGCCCTGGGGTTTCTTCTTAGGAAAATTTACTCTTGGACTTCATGTAAACATGACTTTGATTTAATGTATTTTGCCTGTAGGGAAATAGACTGTTAGGAATTCCCTGTGGTTCTAATCTGTTTTAATTTAAACTGTAGCTGGGAGCACTGCGGATTTCTCTGATCCACGAGCTCGCAGTAATAGCAATGAAGGCCCAGACTTTACCACTCCAAAAGCCATCAGCGATTTGGCAGTGCGGCGGGCACGACACAGGTTGCTCTCTGGGGAATCAGGGGAGAAACGTACCTCGAGACCTGTCAATAAAGTGATTAAATCAGCATCCGCTACTGCCTTGTCTCTCCTGATTCCCTCAGGTAAGAAATGTCTTGAGTGAGGCATTGTCAGAATCTGCAAGCACTAAACAAAAGGTCTGCAGACAGATCCTCCCCCTTCGCTCTTCTGGAATAATGCCTTGGCTGGCAGGAGGGGAGAGATCTAACTTTTACAATTGGTTTAATATTTCCTGCTCGCAGGTTGATGAGCACTGCTGTGCCAGACAGCAGTGTTGTGTGTGTGGTCTGACTGCAGCTTCTGCAAATGGCAGCTGGGCCCTGTTCTTTCCCTGGTTTTGTTTAAATTGACTCCTAGCTGGTCTCTAGACAACGGTGCAGCAGGGAGGTGTAGAGACATAGAATGATTTTAACCCTCTAGGTGCTGTTTTTTGGGGTCGCATGCTAACTACAGCACTGTTTGGGAATGAAATGTCTGGTGCATTTATGCACCGGGAAGCTTCAGAAAATCCAGGTAACTTGGTCAAGATTGAGTGCTCAAGAATTGAATAGTGTAAGTGACTCACAAAGTCAGTCAATGCTGAACTGCTCACCTTGTTGGCCCAGCTCAGTCTACAAGTAGAGCCAGACCTTTACAGTTCCCAGTGCCAGGTGATAACTCCTAGAGAGCAGCTCAGCCATGCTAAGCTGACAGACTAGTTCAGAAGGAGGAGTTTCTCCCCGCAAGGATTTTGTCCCTCTTTCCAGAGGATAAGACCACACTGTATTTCCAGGGCTGTGCCTGTACCTGCCTAGATGGAAACAGGGAATGCAGCTGGGCCGTGAGCAATGCCCACCTGCTCCTCCCAGCAGTGAGCTGCAGGCAGGGATGCACCTGCTCTTGGCACCCTCGTGGTGATGCACATCACATTTCTTGTGCTTTGGGCGTTGATTGCTTTTTAAACTACAAACTCCCTCATGAAAATCTCTAAAATGTGTATTTAATCACCCAGCAAAGGTTCCTTCAGAGCTGCTCTCCTCTGCCAGGTAAATATGTGCTGGGCGATTCAGCAGGTGTTTCTTAATGGATTAGAGATTACCTTCTACAGCTGCATTTAATATTCCTGCTCTTTGGATTTATTTTACTGATACTGACCAGCTTTAAAATGAGAGTTTTGTATTTGCTTTGTACTTTAAAAAGTGGATGTTGTTCCACTAGCAAGCAGAGTCGGGTAGTTTGTCTGACAGCCTAGCCCATTGCTGTTCCTTTGAGAAACTCACTCAAAAGTACACTTGTGATGTTGTTTTTCAGTAGCAAAGTCCCTTCAGTAGCTAATATTTTAGGTTAAAATATTTTTTCCCCTGTGAATTTAAAACAGTACCAAAACTGCCTTAGACGTTGTTGTTGTCTGATCACCTACTCATTCTTTTCGTGTTAATACTAACTGATTTGGATTTATCTCAGCACCAATGTGTAACTTGCACCAAGATCTAGAGACATCTGATCTTTTGGAGGAGGATAACAGATCATAACCTGGAAGTGGGGTGTCGCAGGATTGTGCCTGGAGCAAATGCTCATGATGGATTGTAAATCCTTGAAAGAGAAGTAGAAAACACTGTGACCCAACCATAATTCCGTATGAGCAGTGCTGCTGTGTTAAATGCACTCCTCCAAATGTGCCTTTTTGGAAACTCTGCTATTTGTAGTAGGAAGCATGAATTAGTTGAAGCTGCAGACAAACCCAGCTCTGGTGACGGCCACCAGCTTTAAGAGCATTGGCATATACGGTTTCGTAGCTGTTCTCTAACAAGACTTTTCTCTTTTGGACACCTGTTTTCCTAATTTTTGCCCACCTTTGTGTCATCACTGTAGATCACCACACGTGTTCTCCATTGGCCAGTCCAATGTCACCTCATTCTCTCTCCTCCAACCCATCTTCGAGGGACTCCTCACCCAGCCGCGACTTTTCTCCTGCTATCGCAAACCTGAAACCACCAATCATCATCCATCGGGCTGGCAAGAAGTACGGTTTCACTCTGCGCGCCATTCGCGTCTATATGGGTGACAGTGATATCTACACTGTGCATCACATGGTCTGGGTATGTCTCTGCTTTTCTAAAAAGAGGACCCTTGGGGCCACTAATGCATCTAGCCACGGGTGTGGGGTTTAGCTTCAGAAACTTTGTTTTGCCACCTTGTTTTCCTTCTCCTTATTCACACCCAAAGTTTATATTTTTGGGGTGCGGGGAACCGTTTATAAATAAATAAATAAATAACAGGACTTTGGGTTTTCCGGTCGTTTTCAAGCCCATCATAGAACCACAGCAAACTTTCTTTCCTTCTTTTTTCCCTGATTACATGAATCCACCTTCTTTCACCTGCAGCACATCCTTTAAAGCATGTTTCTGTGTACATACCCTCTTCCTCTTTATTGGGGTTGTTGCATGAGGGCCCATTATAGCTAATATATTCAGACTTGTGTTAGTGATTATAACCTGCTTCTGATCAGTTCGGTCTGCTGGGGTTTTCCAAGCAGTCGCTTGGAATTGATTACAAGCCTTAAAGCATCACTGCTGCTATGCTAATTGCCATGGGATTTAGCTCTTGGCTTAGTTGTGAGCTGTGCTAAAAGGTCTGGTTTCCATGTCTGTATTACTTCCTTCCCACTACTGCTGGTACTTGATCTCTGTGTTCCTTTTGTGTTAGTGTAGATGACTTCTAGGAATGATCCTAGATCCATTCCCTGAAGCAGTGTTGTTAGGGTTGTGTAGCTAGGGAGAATGCAGTCAGGGTAAAGGTGGTTCGTTCTTTTCCTTCTGCTTCTGTGTTCATTAGATAATACGGACTTGGCATGCTTTGGTCCTTATTTAACACTCATTCTTATTTAGAGAAATAATCTGAAACTGGTTTTTTGCCTTGCCCCTCTCTTGCTTTTCTTGAAAAATCATGAGTTTACCAAGATACTAATTTGGAGTCTTTCCTGGCTAGAGGGAGAGATGTGCATTCCCCTGGACATCTGTCTCCTCATGGTGAAGCAGGCTTACATTCCTGACCAGGGACAGGGGAAAGGCAGTGTGTTCACAGCGGAAGAGTCTGGTGTTGGATAGGTTAATAAAGGATGGAAAGTGGAAAAAGAAACTCTGTTTGGGATGAGATGCAATATAGGCACCTTAAACACACGGCAGAGTCTTCATTAAAAGTCTGTTGGCCACCTTGGGTTCCAGCATGTACATGGAAGGATGCTGGATTTGGCATGGCAAAGAAATTGAAAAAGACTGTTTGTTTGTCTGGAAATCAAGAGCATCTAGGTAACATTCCTGAGTCCTGAAAATTTTTGGAAGCGTGTTAAGCCTTTTGCTTTGGGAAGAGCTGGTTTCTTGATCAGCTTAACCATCCTGGCTGCCTTGGATATGGATAAGACTGGCAGGATGCTGGGGACGAGCAGAAGAGAGCCGGGGTTTGTGCTTGGCTGTGCCAGGGGTGGTTTCTTTCACTCTTCTCTGAAGCAGCTGATGCTGGCTGTGGCAGGAGGTGAGATGGGTGGGCTTTGAATCTCATCTGGGCCAGAGGTCTTGCACATTCCCCTTCTCAAACCAGTCCCCCCTTGTTGTTGGCAGCACGTGGAGGAAGGGGGTCCGGCAAACGAAGCAGGTCTGCGGGAAGGGGATCTGATCACCCACGTCAATGGGGAGCCGGTCCATGGGCTGGTGCACACCGAGGTGGTGGAGCTGATTCTGAAGGTAAGGGCTCAGCACTTTTACATTCTGGAACACATGAGCAGCTTGTTTAAAATGTGTGTAATTGGCAGTGTCTGAAATACAAGTGTGCACACAGCACCTGGTGGTATTTAAGAGCAGCTTTGTACTGGTTGGTGTTAAAATTATCCAGTTAAATGACTTGTGTTTGATCCCTTTCAGAGCAGAATCCGTTTACAGAAAAAAACCCCAAAGTTCTGGACTCTTCCAAGAAACAGAAGTCTTTGGGACTGCAAATAGAGGAGCAGTCAGGATTATTATTTTTTTAAGATGAGTGAGACAAGCCATGCTCTGTGTTGCAAATTCATCATGATAGATGCCTGATATGCTCACATCTGCCATCAGTCAGAGCACTGGGAATAGGATTGGTGACAGAATATCACTTTGTTCAAGTTTCCAAGTATTACAAGTATTAAATTGAGTCATTTGGGATCTCAATGGGAGAGGTCAGATGCTGTGTTCTGTCTGCTCTGGGAAGCTTTACCTACCAGCTGGGGTCTGAGCTAATCACTTGTGAAAGCCTGACTAACGAGGGCTCTCTCTCGGCAATTCCTTAATAAATGATGGGTGGAAATGCTGAGGGGAAGAAATGGAGTTTGACAAAGGATTACAAAATGGCAGGCAACAGTAAACTAGCAGCCTACCTGCTTTGCCTGCAGGTCTGCCTCAAATAACCATGTTCTAAGTAATGTCACTTTGTCTTGTGTCTGACAGAGTGGAAATAAAGTGTCCATCTCCACCACACCATTTGAGAACACCTCCATCAAAGTTGGTCCAGCTCGAAAAGCCAGCTACAAATCCAAGATGGCTCGTAGGAACAAGAAGAGCAAAACAAAGGATGGTCAGGAAAGGTTTGTTTTTATGTTTCTCTGTTAAAAATAAAGGGTAACCAAGATAATGTGAGAGAGATCTTAAGAGAGATCTTGTCAAATCTGTTTGCAGATAATGTATATCAGCAGGTATGTCCTTTAGTTCTTCTTTTCTTTTCTTCTTTCTTTTTTTTTTTCCCTCTTTTACTCTGACAAAAAAATTGACTGAATATGCTAGTAAAGCTAAATAAATCATTTGGGCTTGTAAACAACTTTTGAATGCTCTTTCCCAGTAAGAAGAAGAGTTCTCTGTTGAGGAAGATCACTAAACAAGCATCGCTGCTTCACACCAGCCGGAGTTTATCGTCCCTGAACCGGTCTCTGTCATCTGGAGAAAGCGTGCCTGGCTCTCCAACTCACAACCTGTCTCCTCGGTCACCAACCCAGAGCTACAGATCCACTCCAGAGTCTGTACACTCAGGTAAAAAAAAAGAAACAAAACAAAACTAAGCAAAAAAATCCAGTCAAACAGGAAAAGAAAATCTTGGAGGAGACTTTTGCTGAATGATTAATTTTGGAAATAAAATACACAGCAGCAGGTAGTAGGTCTCTTTGTGAAGCAAATGACAGCAGTGATGTTGATTACCTTAAGGATGGATGTGTTCTTGTTCATTGATTCATTTAAAAATGAAAATCCATACATCCTTTTAAGAATGCATTTGCTGTACTACCGCATCCTTTCACTTTGATGAAAATGTGTGTTGTAAGTTGCAATCTTTTCATAGCAGTTTGACACATTTTCTATGTTCAGAGAAAAGAAATCAAAACAGTGTAGCAAAGTCATATTTGAAAATTGAATCAGCTGCTGGAATAAAGAGATTTGCATCTGGAGAATAGCAATGAAACACGTGGTTTGTCTGATCAAAGGGGGTTTTTTCGAGAAAAGTGTTCTTGTAGCTGAGTGTTTCTTACTGTGCTCTGGTGTTGGGTGCTAATGATGTGAATTTCCATCAGAAGCCTGGCAATGTTACCTTCAATATTACTGCTGTGCTTTGGGGTAACATGGCATTGTGTCTTGACTTACTTTCAATAACTTGTTTTAATGGCCAAATACATATTAATCTTCTTGGTATTTTGTTGTTTGTTTGTTTGTTTGTTTTTTCTTTTAAGTTGGTGGCAATTCTTCCCAGAGCAGCTCTCCCAGTTCCAGTGTTCCCAATTCTCCAGCCAGCTCTGGACACATCCGACCCAGCTCTCTGCATGGCCTAGCACCAAAGCTCCAGAGGCAGTACAGATCTCCAAGGCGTAAATCTGCAGGAAACATCCCTCTGTCCCCCCTGGCCCACACTCCATCACCAACCCCACAGTCCACGTCACCGCAGCGCTCCCCATCTCCTTTGCCAGGGCACTCAATTGGCAGCTCCAGTATTATTCAGTCTTTCCCAGTAAAACTACACTCCTCTCCACCATTGGTGAGACAAATTTCTCGTCCCAAGAGTGCTGAGCCCCCTCGGTCTCCTTTGCTGAAGAGAGTGCAGTCGGCCGAGAAACTGGCTGCCTCTCTGTCCTCCTCTGAGAAGAAGCTGGGTTCCTCACGGAAGCACAGCTTGGATATCTCTCACTCCGAGTTTAAGAAGGAGATGTTACAGCGGGATCCCAGCCTCCAGAGCTTACAGGAATCTGCCAATGAAACCACGGGTGGCAAACTTGGGCTGGCAGAAAAAGGGATGCTGCAGAAGCCAGGCTCACGGAAGTTGGGTGCCATTCGACAGGACAGGGTGGAGAGGAGGGAGTCTCTGCAAAAGCAGGAGGCCATCAGGGAAGTAGATTCTTCTGAAGATGAAACAGATGATGGTTCGGAAGATAGTCAGGATGGGAGAAGGCTGGACAAGCCCCGTGGCAGTGGAGACCAAGGCTCAGATTCTTTTAATGAGGATAGTAAGTTTTCATCTAAATTGGAAAGCAAGGATAGTATTGAAGATGATGCCTTTCTACCTGAAGACCCAAAAGGTACAGAGGATTTGCAGAAGGGAAATACTCAACAAGGCAAGCCTGTTTCAGAGCCACTGCAAATCAGTGTGCACCCTTCCCTGCCAGAGCTCCCCTCAAGAACTTCTCCAGAAAAACTAGCTAATTCAGAAAAGCCATTCCTAAAATCAGAAACAACTGCAAAGGAACATAAATTGCCAGAAAACAAAACTTTTGAGTGTTTTGGTCCAAAAGACAGGTCTTCTGAAGCAATCAAAGATCTAGGGAGAACTCCAGGTACTCAAAAACCAGTAGATCGCACAGAACATATGCAGTGCCCGTCTATTAAACTCCTGGCACTTGAAGAAGGTGATTCTTCTGGGGCCTCCTGTGGTAAATTTGACTTGAAAGAGCCTGTGCTAACAGAAAGCAGTCAGAAAAAACAGGATTCCAAACCTCTACTGGCACTTTCCTCGTGGTGCACAGCGAGCACGAGCACTCCTGTCATGGTGAGCCCCCCCGACCGCGGTGAGAAGGGTCACAAGGAGACGCCTCAGCCTGTGGAACAGCACAGCTCCTCATTTCTGTCTCCTGGGAGCGCCAGTGAAACATCCCAAAGAAGTCCTAGCCCTGAAAAGCAGCAGCCCAGCTCATCCCAGGCAGAGGGTGCTTTAACCTCCAGCAAAACCAGCCCAGCAGGACCCATGTCCTCCCCACTCCTCATCCCCGGCGCCATCGAGCGCGCGCTCTCCGTGTCCCAGTTAGTGCCCCTGGCCCAGAGCGTGTTGGGCCCTTTGAAGCTCAGTATGTCTGGGTCCGGAGAGGTGGAAAAGAGAAAGGATTTGGGCGCCTCCTGTAAAGAGGACAGAGATTTGAAACAAAAAAGGCAGGAAATTTCACAAGTAGGAGAATGTCAAGAGAAAGCCGAACTCTCTAGCACAGATGGTCTGACCACGAGGAGCGGGTCCTGTGCAGAGTCGTTACACCCAGCAAAGCCCTGGGAGGCAGCGTGTCCTGTGGGGGCCAAAAAGGAGGCAACATGTCCTGTGGTGGTGAAAAAGGAGGCACCTTTATGCAGTGCTAAAGCGTCTGAGGCATTGGCAGGTAGCTGCAAAATCACTCCGTCAAAAGAGCTGCCTCATGCTCTTGGACAAGCAGCTGTGAGAGCCTCTCCTCTGCCAGATGGCAGCACGAGGCCCTGTAAAGAAGGGACTCTGGCACAAGCAAAAAGCAAAGAGGTTGGAAATCAGTTAAAAATACAAGACTTTCCCCTGTCACATGATGATGCTGTAAAGAAAACATAGCAGCGTCGCTGGTACTCATGGACTGGAGCATTCTACATTCAAATTAGAGACTGCATGTTTGAATTTTGTAATATACACTAATATAAAATAGAACTTGTGTACATCTATTTTTGGGAGGGTTTTTTTCATACTGTTTTTTGTGTTTTTTCATCCTTGCTATTCTATTTTTGTACACAGTAATGCTTGCTGTTTGAGGTCTCTTTAGAACAGGGTATCTTTAAAGCAGGGCTTAAGAAACAGTTTGGGTTTTTTTGTTTTCCTTCCACACCTTTTATTTTGCCTGAGTGTAGGGCCTGATGTGCTCTTCCCTCTAATTCTGCATTTATTTGAGATCCCAAAAATTCTGTGTGCAAAAAAGGCAGCTTGTTTTTAAATTTCTGCTTTTCAGCGCTCTCTTTGAAATTCCATTGAAATTCACAAATGCCAAGTTTTTGCTTGGATTTTACAACCTGATGTCCCTTGACAAGAATAAGAACCTACTCTCTTGTCTGCAAGTTATTCTGGAACTACAGGCCCTCTTTGATGCAAGTACAACCTCTTTGTCACCATGTGTCTTCACAGTCCTGTGTCCTTAGAGGATGTGGAGAAAAAGGACTTGGCTGGAGAGGCGGGGCAGAGAGAGATCCCTGTCTTCTCTTTAAAGCAAGTAAGAGTATTTTTCAATGGAATTATCAGAAAGAGGAATCTCCAATCCTTAAGCTGGCTTTTTTTGGGATTGTTTTTACTTACCCTGTATGGGACATATGGCAACTTTTCCCTCTGTTTTTAAAATTCTAGTGATGTTTTATCTTCCTTTCTCTGGCTTCAATTCATAACTTGCCCTGCCTCAGAGTAAGTGACCCCAGGAAAGGGGTGCCTGTAGGTTGGTTTTAAAGTAGAAAAATTTGTAGTCGTATATTCTCCAGTGTGTCTGGCAAAGTCATCTCAGTGAAAAACGACCTGTGGAGACTTTTCCTTCTCTTGGTGAGTCTAAATAGGTAGGGATTTTAAGGTGTCCCTTAACATTTCTGAATTGGGGCTTGGGAAACTTGCTGAGTTTTCTGAATCTGCCTGTTCTAAAAACAAACACACCTATGAGGAGTTCAGACTCCTCGAGTTCTGTGGTCAAGCTGCAAGCAGACTTCAAAACACATGTGATATTTTCAGATTTCAGCTTTGATAGCTATATCATTTCCACTACTGAGGTCACTTTCCATTAAAAACTTACTCTTTGCTCCTAGGTTTAGACATTGCTTTGCTTTAAATGTGACCGACTCTGGGTGACAGTGCTCCTTGCTGAGGATTAGATCAACAATAATGCACCAATAAATGTGTCGAGTGGTGATACCTGTAGCACTGTAAGCCATTTCTTCATCCAATTAAAGGTTCCTCTCAATGAACACTCCCATCATTTGTCCCAGATTGTGCTCAGCTTGTATCCTAGTCTTGTCTGAGTGGATCTCCCTGCGGATCACCCCCGAGAGATGGTGCCCTGCTCACTGGCTTACTCTGTTAGAAGCAGAATGACTGTGCAACAGTATTCCAGGCTAAAACCCATCTCTGTTGGTCTGATTTCCTTACACTGCTGCTTCCTTCACTGTCTTGGCTTTCTCTAAACTTGAAGTTTTGATTCACTTTCCTAAATGCAAATATGTTTATTATATAGGAATATACTTTCTCCATCTCTTTCAATCTGATCTTAGATCAACCCACAACTCGCAAAAATCTCTGCTTCTTTCTGTGTAGCAGTTACTTCCCCCTATTATGTACTTGATTTTGGCTGCTTGGATTTCATTTCTGGACCAAGTTTTGGTTTGGTTTGAGCTTTTTTTTTTTAACATGTTTAAGTGAGTGTTTACTCTGTGTGTCTGTGTGGACACGTATGGTGTTGCTACTACACTAACCAAAGCCCCAGCACTCCCGGGTAACACCTTAATAAGCCTTGCTGTGGTGATATTGAGAGCAGAGCCTGCTGTGCTGTCTCTCCGCTCTTTTTCCAGGAATTCATAGGCTGCTCGTATACACTTGGTTTGCAATTATAAACCACAGTATTTCCACTGCCTTGTCAGGGTCCCGGGTGTCTCCAGCCTCTCCAAGTGCTCTTGGTGGTGAGCGTCATTCAGTGCTGATTTGGAGCAATAGCAAGTAAGGAGCAGACTTGGCAGGATCTGGTACTTACCTGGCTGGTTTTCTCCCTGATGGGTTGATCTACTAAAACATTGCTGAGAAACAGCGCAGGATGATGGCATGGACAGGAATTGTGAAAAACGGATTTGGCATCCTGAGTCTGTGGTAATTACAAAGACAAGCCTCAGGCTGATCTCCTGAGAGCACCTGACCGTGGCGAGATGGAAGTGTCTGTGTAAATTAAGGAGTGAGCCTGGAGCTGTGTGAGGATGTGGTCTGACCTGGCTGTTCCCGGGGTGGCAGGTCCCCCTTTTCCTGTTGTGTTTAAAAAACCTGAGGAGAAAACCGACCACTGCTCCTAGGAGGGGAGCACGGGGTGAGCCGGGCTGGGTAACCTGGTTCATCCCCCGCTGGCAGGGGTGGGACCCTGTGATGGTAGCAGCTGTAAGCTGCTGACTCCCTGCCTTTGCAGCCAGTGCTTCCCATGCTGAATTGCAGGATTATCCTTTCCTAGGCACAAAAGGAGAAGTGAAAACCCTTGCTATGTCACGGCTTTTGCTGCTTTTGCCTGTGTTGGCCAAAGAAAGGTGAGGTGTGTGTTTTGTTGCCTCTTTTGTAGCTACGGTACAGAGAGTGGTCAGTGCAATTAAAAATCCCTGGTTTTTTGGAAGCCAAAGCCAAACAGTGTTGCCAGGAGAGCATTCTAGTGAAGCCCTGTATCCCTGCTCTTGGTCAGTCCTGCAGTTTTCCTCAGTGTGCCAGATGCCCCATTGTCCCTGTTCCACCTTCTGTCGAATTTACATGGCGCACTTTAGCAAAAAGTTTGGGCAAGAAGACTTTTTCTATTAAATTTTGATCATAAGCCAGGTAGATACACCAAGACTTATTCCTTGCTCTGCTACAAATTCCTTAAATGCCTTCTCAAATAAAAGCTTGCAAAATGCATTGGGAAGGAGCAGGATGTTGGAAGAGCTGTGTCTGAGGGGCAAGAGCATGTTCCCAGTGCTGACTCGGACCCGCGGTGCCCAAGGGAAGCCCTGGCCAGCCCAGCCCTTGGTCTCCGTGGGTAATCCCGAGTCAGGCAGGCGGAAGGTGGAAGTCATGAGCGTGAGGTGTGTGTTTGGTGAACGAGCCGTGCATGTCACCATCCAAATATGCTGCTTTTCCCGCTTTGTTTCCCTCTTCCCTTCTGTCAGCTTGGATGTGTCTCCTGCTCCTCATCTGTGTTGGGATGGCGGCGTCTCAGCTGGTTCGGCCGCCGCAGCTCCTCTCTGCTCCTGCAGCCAGCTGGCGCATCCCTGCCCCGTGCCGCAGTGTTATTTTTCCCTTTGTCTCTTACTGTTGCGAACTAAGAGAAATGGATGATATTTATTGTAAATATTAGACTTTAGCATTGTACCGGCCACTCCTGGGTCCGAATGTTGGAGGCCTTTGGCTGCTGCTATACTAAAGAGCGCTTGTGGGGAAGAGGTAGGAGTGACCAGTGGGTTTGTTTGCCACACTTGCATTAAGGTGTGATTTGGAGTATTTTTTTTTATTATTATTTTTATTTTTTTTCTTCTGAAGAGGGGAGGATAAAGTCTTTCTCTGGTTTTCTCTTACTGGATGTGAAGGATAATTCTGTACTTCTAGTAGAAGATTTGACAGAAGTGTGTGTTTACGTTGTGTTCGATTACCATATCCAGGTGGCTGTGAGAGCACCTCCTGCGCTGGGCTCTGCCAAGCCGTGTCACTCAGCACTTAGCTAGATAAGAGAAAGTGTGGAATTTCTGTGTTTTTAGAAACTTGAACAATTGCCACATAATAGCGGTGCAATAATTTTTATTCATGTTGTACCTGCATGTCGATGTTCAAATCCTCCTCCAAAATAAATAATTTTTTTTTTTTACATAAATCCAGACTCGTGTTTGTCTCTTGGTTGGTCTCCCCTCACTTTCCCACAGCGCTGGGGGTGGCTGTACTCCCAACCTGCCTGCTCAACCAGCTGCTTGATGGGGCAGAAAATGGCCTGTGGAGTGTCTGGGTATTGGAGAAACTCTGCTAAGCTGTTTGGGATTTTCTGCTCCACAGGTGAGGTATGTGGCTAAGCCAAAGCTTTCCTCTCTGAAACTAAAGCCCAGAATTTACCATCCTCCACCGAGTCCCTAAGTTTATAGTGTCTTGTGTCCCTGCTAATGCAGGGTCCTGATGATAAAAACATGTAAGGGGCAAAAGGGGTAAAAACCGGTCAGACATGAAACTTGGCTGAGCAAGATGAGGATGTGACTGGCCACAAGTGTACACCGTGGCTGATAAAATCCGAAGGGTGGGGGCTTGGCACTGGCTTGAATTAGCCAAGGGGCAAGAGCCAGCAGATGCTACGTGGCCCCTTCCTCACCCACTTATTTAGGCAGCTTTGGTGCTGCACCACCCAAAGCCTTTCCAGAAACAGACCTTTGCTTTTAGCATGTGCAGGTGCGTGTCCTCCACATGGAAAAGCCTTCCAAGGCTATTCCTGTCCTTGGAAATAGAGCTGGGGAGACGTTCACGTCTGGAATTTCTTTCCGGACCTGGTGGGGGAGGGGCTGCTGAAATCTGCCTTCTAACAGAGGGACTTTTCATTTCGGACGTTTTCCTCCGAATTTGTCTCAAACCAAGACACGGGATTGGACCGATCCTCATTCGCTGCTGCCAAGGATGCTCAAAATACCCCGTGTCTCCGTGCTCCGGAGAAGCCACGGAGCAGGGATCGGGGCCGAAGCTCGGCTCCGGCCGCAGGGATTTGCGGTGGGCGGCATCGCCGACGGGCGCTCATCGAGCAGAGATGTTCCTGCCCTCGCCGAGCGGCACCGCGGGGCCGGAGGGAGGGAAGCGCAGCGAGAGGACACCCGCGCGTCTCCCGCAGCGCTGCGGTACCGGCCCGTGCGGCACGGCAAAGGCTCCCCGCTCCTGGCTCCCTGCAGGGACCGGGCGTGCGGCGGGAGCTGGCCCTGCCCCGCAGCCCAAATCCCCAGAGCATCATCTCCAGCAGGGCCTGAGGTGGGAGCATCGCCCTGGACGAGCAGAGTTGTGGTGCAAGGGCTCTTCAAATTACATTTTCGTGGAAACAGAGGTATTTTTCTCCTATTTAAAGGCTCGTTAGCTGGAGTTTAATTAGAGTTAAGTTTAACGCCGCAGTCCTCCTGTAGAAGTTTCCCCAGTCAGGAGTAAGTAACTCTTAGTCCACAACAGTTTATTCTTCCAGAGGATTAAGCCACAACAACTGAGGGCCATTTTTTCCCCCCAAATACTGGCATGCAAGTGGCAGCCCAGCGTGCTTCAGTGCCTGCTTGCCAGTGCCGAGATTTGACTCCTTCCCCCGGGATCAGAGGGTGTGGGTGAGCACCTGGTCAAAATCCCACTGCCAACAGCCTGGCTGCCTGCAGTTAACCTGGAATCTCGAAGATGGGAACTGGGGAGAAAGCCAGAGCATCCTGCACGGGTGCTGGGCCCCCCACCGTTGGTCAGAGCGCAGTGCTGATAACACCAAGGTCGTGGGTTCAATCCCCATATGGGCCATTCACTTAAGAACTGGACTCATGATCCTTATGAGTCCCTTCCAACTCAGAATAATCTGTACTTCTGTAGACAGCCTGCCCTGAATGGAAGCTACAGCTGGAATTGTTGTTGGATGCACCAGGGTCTCTAGAGGAACGTGGGGCCCCTCATGTGTTGCACCCCACGTCGCTCCCCATGCCCGGTGTGGATCCAGGTCAGGCACTGAGGGCAGGGGCTGAGCTCTGGGGGGATGTGCAGATGTCCATGGCTCCGCAGGGTTTAACTCTTCCTATCCGGCTCTGCTCCGTGCAGCCCCATTCCCTGTGACCGTGGAAGCACCCAGGGCTGGCCACCCCCTCTCCAGCCTCCATCATGTGCCAGTGGGCTTTATATTTTAAATGCTGATTAGGGCTGACCTCATATTTCAGAGCTTACTTCATAGTCACTAATGAGGGATTAGGAATGTTAAGCTAATTAGCAACCAGCAAACGAGGGCTCAGTCAGTCTCCTCAGCCTGACACGCTGTCAATGAACAAGTTATTTGATGATTATCGTAAACCTGCTCAAACGGGCTGCCTAATTCTGATGGGCAGCAGGGAACCAGGGTGAGCTGCAGCCCAGGTGATGGCAGCCCACAGCCTCACACGGCCCTGGCCACTCTCCACAGACTGGAGGGTGCAGGACACCTGCTCCTGGAGTCAAAGGATTTAAATAAGTAAAGAAATTGGGGTGGGTTTCCTTTTCCATCTCAAATTTATGAGTTATGGTCCAAACTTCCCAGCCTCACTGTTTTAGGAGAGGCTTTACCTGATGGGCCACCTAAGGAGGAGTTTGGCCATCCCTGGATGCTGTCCAGCTCCAAAAATAACCTCAAACCAAACCTTCCTTGCTGGGAAGCCTCCTCCCAGGCCGGCCAGAGCAGCCTGGCTTTCGACTGGGTTTCAACTCCCTGGGTCATTAATTATCCCATTATTTTGATTTACTCCCACACCCTACCCTCTGCTCCATGAGGGAAGCAGGGCAGCCAGGAGGTGCGGTGGGGTGGGGGGTGGGAGGTAAGCTTAGCAGAGACCTGATCAATATTTCACACGGGAAACGGGGAAAATCCCCAAACCCCCAAATATAAAACCCCAGAGTGCTTGTGGGAATGAAACAAAAGGGGAGCTGACTGGGACTGATGGGCTGTCCTGGCCCAGGAAGGCTGCAGGGATGCTGGGCTCTGTCCTTCCTGCTGTTTCTCCACTCCTTTCAGGGCACTTAAGACCCGAGGAAGCTCCACACCTGCTGATGGCCCACGTGGACAGGGTGCTCAGCCATGTGCCAAGGACACACTCCGACTGTGCTGAGAGGCAGTCCTGGAAAGAAAGCAGGTATGGGGACCAGTGGCATCGCTGCCAGGCCAGTGTCACTGCCGAGGGATGTGTCTCTGAGAACGGGGGAGCTGCCTCTGCCCTGGGCACTGCTGTGCTTTTAGCTGGGTGATTCCAAAAAGGGCCATTTTCAACTCCTGGGTACAGGGGTCTGGGTGATGGCAAAGGCTGCATGGATCTGGGGCAAGGACTTAGCAGGGATGCTGCTATTGCTCCCTGAAACCCATTTTCCTGCCTTTCTGGGGAAAAAAGAGCAAGCTTTCTCTTCCTTTGCAGCCAGGTTGGACAGAGGTTTCGTTACCCCAGGGGCTCAGCCAGGACACGGGGCCGTGACCTCCTTGCTGCTGGGGATGGATCCATCCTGCCTCGCGTCCGTGCCCTTCCTCATGTGCCACCCCAGCCTGGCAGACTGGGAGCTAAAAATAAGTGAAATGCAGGGGATAACCGGGCGCCTAAATATATCCCTTCCTTAATTAGCACCAGGCGACTGCCTCGCAGTCACGTCCGTCTGCCCGCTGATCCCGCTGGGCTGCGCCCGCGTCACGGGGCTGCCCGGCAGAGCCTCCCGGGAGCTCGGGCACGGAGCATCCTCGCCGGCTGATCCCCGCTGACCCTCCCCGTGGCCTCGGCGTGAGGGGAGGCTGCCGGGGATGGCCCGGCGTGGGAGGGTGACACGGCACAGGGCTTAAACCAGAGTGAGGAGGGTGAGGGGTGAGGCGGGGGCATAGTCCTGCCGGTCCTGAGGAGTGCGAGATGGGGGATGGGGTGTGCCAGGAATGGTGATGCCACGGGCTGGGAATCCCTCTGGCAGTGGGATGCTCTCCCATGGCGCTGCCTGGGGAGCTGCTCCATGCAGAGCTGTCGCTGAACTCGGTGGGGTCAGGCTGGGAGAGTTCCCTCCTCCCCCGGCTCTCACCGGGAGCATTCCTGCCTCTCCCTAGTGCTCACCCGAGGCAGTGGGTCGGGCAGTATTTAACCTATCGCAGCTTCATTGATCTCCGCGGTCCTTCAGGGGCTTGGAAGTTGGAGCTGCACCATGGCTGCTGCCGGTTTTAGCATCTTCTGTTTCTAATACAGACACATAAATATCTGTTCCTGGGTTTGCTGCTTTGCTGGGTGCCATCAAGGAGGGATCCAGAGGAGGATGAGCTAAACCTATGGACCTCGTGGCTGCAAACTCTTCACTGGTCACTAGCTAGCTCTTCTTCTTTACTAAAAGGCTGGATTGCCCCCAAAACTGGCTTCTGGGAGGCTCTGTGAGCAGCGCAGTGGGGCAGCATCCCTAAGGGTTTTCCTTTGGGTTCCTTCAGGGCATATGAACAAGCCATCCCTGCTGCTGGCAGCGAGGACATGGGGTCTCACTGCTCTGGGAGTAAGTCTGGGCTTTGCTCTGGACACCCCTGTTGATCCTGAAGGAGAAGGTCTCTGGGAAAGGTGCTTCCCCACCAGGTCACCGGCAGCAGAAGGTGCATTCCCCAATAAACGATTCCCGTGCTCATCCTCTCATCCCCTGATAGCCATGGCTGCTTTGCTGGAGATGAAAAGAAGAAGATTAAAATGAGATTTTAAAGATTTCCATCCCCAGGTCGCTGGTGTGACACCCCAGGACACTTCCCTTCTTGATTGCACCAGTGATCTTAAAAGTAAATGGGCTCCTGTTGCCTCCCTCCCACCCTCACCTGACTTTTTAGAAGTGGATGTGCGTGGTGGAGCCAGCTTGGTAATTTTGGAGCTGTTGCTGATGAGGGTGGTCCTTAACCCTGCTGGTGCTGTTGGGTTTGTCCCTGGGGCTGCTCAGGGGTGCACATTCCCAGAGCAGTGGGGGATGCTCCTGTGGGAGAGGGGACTGTGCCTCTCCCCAGCACTGCTCACGATCCCTCTCACCGTTAGAACATCAGGATGTTTAGAGCAAGAGGAGGGAAGCAGGGCCTTCCTTGTCCCCCCATTCCCTGCATTTCCATGTGCTTACTTTCCTGCTTTAGCCATTGTCCTGGGTTACAGTGTATTCTGTTACCATCTTCATGAGCTATTGAAACCAGGTGTAGCAATGTTCCCTGCCTCCTCCCTCCGGACTATCTTCCGTTAATGGGCCCATCAGTGCCTTGCCTCATGACTCGCCATCTCATTGTGAGATGCTCCACCCAGGAGGAAGGAGCCAAGCATTCCCACCTGGATATAGTCTGGGGTTTTGGAACAGCAGGAGGGCCAGCCTTTCCCACTGGATTCCCAGAGGACAAGAGCTACACAACCACCACTGGACTTTCTGAGGAGGACCAGACCTTTTCTACAAGATCCCCGCTTCAACAGAACCACTCCAAAGAGAACTGCAGCTCTCACCTGATCGGACTGCTACCACCACGCTTCCCGGCAGGGTGTCAGGTTACCCTGACTCTGTCAGGTTAAGCTAGGGTTTCTGTATTATTGTTTTGTTAAATAGATATATATACACGTAAAAGAACGGTTATTCCCATTCCTGATATCTTTGTCTGAAAGCCCCTTAATTTCAAAATTATAATAATTCGGAGGGAAGGGGGTTGCCTCTTCCATTCCAAGGGAGGTTCCTGCCTTCCTTAGCAGACATCTGTCTTTTCAAACCAAGACAGCCATGAAAGACTTTGGGCAAGGAGGAATATTCTACCCCTTGCCTCTTTCTCAAACCTTCAGCTGCCTGCAACGATGTCCAGCAAAAACCTGTGGGGCTGTGGCTGCTGTCCCCTGTTTGGGGATATGAGCCTCCAAATTCAAGGGAATGGTGGTGGAGCAGTGCTGTGGAGCAGCTGAGCCCCTGCCCTGCCTGCACAATGGTGCACGGGCAGCCCCTCCATCTGTTTTGCAGCTGGGGATGAAGGCCCCTCTTTTCCCCAGGAAATCTCCAGCTGTGGGAGTCAGGCCAGTGCTGCCCATACAGCCATTGCCATGAGACCTTCTGGTTTTTATTAAACTCCCAACCCAGTACCCAGGAAAACCCCTCCTGTTTGTGGGACACAGACATTCCAGCCCTGCTTCTCTCTCCTTGTACTGGAGGAGCAGGTGCTGGCACTAGATCAGTTGATTTGGAGACCAAATTTGAAATTTTGGGGGTCTTTGGGGTTCGGCAGCTTAAGCTGATGTGAGATTGCAGTTGGAGTTGGGCTGGAATTCCTTTTTTGTCCTGCCTGCTGGGGTGTTCCTGTGCAGGGGAAAGACACGCACATCTGTGTGCAGGCACATCCCAAATTCAGGGCAATCCACCCCATCCTTCCCCAAATCCTGCTCTCAGGGGAGCGAGGCTGGGGCTCCACCAGAACTGCTACAGACCTCTGAGGGTGCTGTGGCCAGGTGTTGGTGAGCTCCAGGAGTGGCTTATCCTGATAGGAGTGCAGATAACTCAAGGAAGGAACACCAGGGACATTTTGGGCAGGTCCTGCACCCATGGGAACAGAGGGATGATGCTCCTTTGGGATCTTTTTGCAGGATGGGACATTTGCTGCTCAGGGAGAGGGGGATGAGCCCTGGAGAATGTTGAGCCTCTGGGGAGGTTCTGAAAGGATGTGCCTGAGGATCTGGGAATGCAATGGCAGAGCCAGAAAATGGAGCCCTGTAGCACAGCCCAGCACATCGGGCTGGCAAGGGACATCCTCCATGGCACCTCCGCACTTTGGGGATACCAACCCATACCTTGGCAGGGGAAAAAAAGGCCCCCTCAGCTGCTATGGTTTGGGGCTCCCGCGGGGCTGTGGGGTGGCTGGTCCCCTTCCCAGCCCCTGCTGGCAGCACAGCCGTTCTCCAGCTGGATTCCAGTGCCGGGAAGTGGGGGGACCCCTTTGTACCTGCAGGTGCTCACCTGGAAAGCCAAGAGCTGCCAGCAGCAGGCAGGAGCAGGGTTTGGCTGGCGTCCCTGTGCACAGACAGTGATGGATTCCAGATGGCCCACGGGTGCACAGGGCTCACCACAGTGTTTTTTCGGCAGCTGGGCTGCAAGAAGGTCTGGTCCAAAGGCAACATCCGTCAGAAGGCGGGTGGTGGGACCAGGAGGAGAAGGATAAGGAGGAGGAGGAGAAAGAGGAAGAGGAGGGGGATTGTTTCATTCCCTTGGCCTCCATAGTGACCTCTCAGGGCTGTCTCAAATTCTCCATCCCATGTGTCTCCTCCCATCCCTGCATGGAAGGCTGGGAGCAGCAATGGCGTGTTTCCAACTGCCTAAAAATATTTGGGATGTGGGCAGTGGGCAGGGAAGGCTTGGCCTGCCCTGCCAGGTGTGTCAGGTGTGCCCCACGCTGTGGGAATGAACAGGCTCGTGAGGAGCCATTCCCTGTGCTGCAGGAGGGGAGAGCCCAGGGCTGGGCACAGCTTCAGCTGGGGAAGGTGGGTTGGTGCATCCCCTCCCTCTGCATTTGGGGTGGGGGAGCAGATTTTAGGCAGGTGACAGAAGAACTGGTTGGAAGCCAGCAGGTTTGGGGGCTGCTCAGGAGGAAAATTCTTGTCCCCAACACCTGGGGAGTCTGAAAGGCCACCTGAGCATGCAAGACATTGAGTCCTTTGGAAGGGACATGGTTTGGGAGGAAGGTACACAGCAGTGGAGCTCTTTCAGTTTCCCACCCTGAATGAGGCTGGGATTTATCAGACATGTTCAGAAAACAACCTCTGAACCGAAAATGATGGTGATGAATCCTGGAGACAGGTGAAAGGGCTGTGCAGCATCTGCATCTTGCTCCCAGCAGAAGGCTTTTCTTCCCAGAGCAGCAAGAAAAGTCTCCCAGAAATCGTAGACACAACAATTACGCCATGAAGTAGGAAGGAAAAAAAAATAAAGAGCAACACAAAGAAGGAAAGGAGAAACGCCAACAACCCGCCCTGTGCCCAGGATCAAAGCTATGAGCCGTTTGGGAGCCCTTGGAGTGGCATATTCCCCGGTTCCTTTGGCCAAGCCGCTGCTGTGAAAGGCTGCTTTGTTCCCGAGGCCTCAGCCTCGCTTTTTCTGCTGCGGACTTCGCTCCCGCGGGCGGCGGGGCAGGTGAGGCGGGGTAGGTGAGG
>WEIT01003345.1:0-10219 GCA_013389985.1 Dryoscopus gambensis | reverse complement strand
GGGCAGGTGAGATGGGACAGGTGAGGTGGGGCAGGTGAGCCTGGGCAGGTGAGATGGGGCAGGTGAGGCGGGGCAGGTGAGGCGCTGCAGGTGGATGTGACAGGTGCTGGGGCTGGGGACCTGCTGGCTCTGCCACAGTGGCAGTGCTTTGATGGGCACAGAGGAGCAGGATGAGGAGCCCCGGCTGCTCCTCTCCCCACCCGACACTGAGGGCAGGTATAAAATACCCAGAGCTATTTATTCCATGAGTGATGTGTGTCCAAGTGTCCTTGCACTCCTCCTCACCCCCTCTTTTGCCCAGAATCCTGCCTTTTCCTCAGCTCTTCACAAATTTTAGGCCCAAGTAACACTTGCCTTTTGTTTTTTTAGTTTCTCTTTTTCTTTTTTTTTTTTTTTTTAATAACCTGTGTTTGTTGTCCTGGCTTGGTGCTGAGCTGCACCATTCCATGACACTGGAATTTCCCTTCCACAGCTCCTTCTAGGTTATGGGGCCTCACCACCTCTGTCTGCAGTGCCAGGACAGTCAGGTTTGGCCAAAATTCCCCTTGCCAGAAGTAAGGAGAAGCAAAGTCCCACGGCCCCCAGGTCTCCAATATCCAGGGTCCTACATCCCTAAATGCCACATCTCAAGTGCGGAACGGACTCTGAGGCTGACTAAGCCCCTTTAACTCTGAGGTGTCTCACATCGGGTCAGCCTAAATCCTCTCCAGGTGCCGGACGTGGTCACATTGCCTGGTTTCTGTGGGTCTAAGAGGGGCAGGAAGGGCGGCTCTGGCCGGAGCCCAGCCCGGAAGGCTCGGCTGGGCCCTTGCTCGGCCCGGCAGTGCGGTGGGGAAAGCTGCCCGGCACAGACCGGCCCTGTGCAAAAATGGGAACCTGTGTTGCTGATGAAAAGTGCTTTCTTTGGGTAGGATGTTTGTGTTTCCTTTGGCAGAGCGGCCGCGCGAGCGTGCACAGCACCTGCCCAGGGCTCCTGGCTCTGCTCTCAGTGCACCCATCCTGCCCCTTCCCTTGAAAGTGCAAGCAAAGGGAAAAAGCTTGGGAAATGCTCCAGCCACAGTTCTGCTTGAAGCAGGCTTGTGCCTCTCCCGGGCACAGACCTGTGGCAGCAGCCAGAAAAGCCGGGATCTTGCCCAGAAGCCCATGCAGGAGCACAGGGAGACGTTTTTGGGATGGAGGGACACATCCTGTTCCCTGCCCTCCTGGCACCCTAGTCTGCCTGAAGATGCTCCACCATGGGACATGCCTTTGCTTGCCCCTGAGGCCTTGCGACAGCTCAGGCTCCTCTTCCTGCTCCTTACCCCTCTTCTGGGAGCCAGACCCTGAGTTGTTCTGGTTTGCATCAGGGCTGGGAGGCTGAGCCAGCTCGATGTGAGGAGCTGCTTCCTCTTGCTCCAAGGGAGAGGTCAAGGCTCTGCCCCTTGTCTGGGGAAGATGGGTTGGGTCTGGTGGGCCCAGGGAAGGGAGGGCTCCGGGCAGATGGCTGTGCACAGGAGAGCTGGAGCCCAGGGGAACCTGCAGTGGGTTCTGCCCCACAATGTGCCAGAGTGACTGGGCAGAGGTGGCCAGGATATTTCCCAGGAGCCTCCACCACCACCAAGGATGGGTTGGGAGGCAGGAGAGTGGGCAGCAACCCAGGCTGGTGCCCTGCAGCCTTTTCCTCTTGCTCCACCACACCTTCTGCCCAGGGAGCACAGACTTCACACAGACGGTGCCCTGGCATTTTGTCCCCTACCCATCACTTCTCTACAAGGCCAATGAGATCTCCTCAGGGAGAAAGATTTGCCATCAGAAAGAACAGATTTGATGAAAATAGCAGTCAAGAAAAAATCTGGAGAACATAGTAGCCAGAGAAGTGGATTATGTTGGTCAGGGTGAAGCATCTGTCCTTCCAACCCTTCTGGGCTCATGGATAACATAGGTACAGAAAGGCCAGTGCTGGTGTGGGACTGTGCCAGCTCAACCAAAATCTGGGTGGGATGTCTTTTTCCCCACTTGAAAGTATCGTCCAGAGTCAAATTTTGTACATTACCGTTTTATTCCAATTTGGATGAAGCATGACAAGCAAGATGATGAGATTCCCCACGAAATGGAGTCTGGGTCTGTGGCCAACCCTAATCTGCCAGTTCACTTGAAAGCTGCAGATTGCTGCCCCAAGCTTGAACTTGATGCTCCAAGGAGGGAAATGCTGCATCTCAGGTTTCATGGGGATGAATTGCGGCCCATGACCAGGGTGAACACTCCCCCATCCTCGTGTCTCCCTGGGGCTCAGCCAGGTTGTGCTTCTTTGGGAGGGGCCCTGTTCCCAGGGGATTCAGGCTGCACCCTCCGTCTTGGGTACCTTTGCACCTGCCCCAACCCCGAACCCAGTGGGACTGGTGTGAGAAGCAGCTGCCCTGGCTGCATTTCCGGGCTCAGGTGCATCATTCATGGCAGAGGCACCTGATGGATCCCACATTCCGTGCATGTTGGAGTGCGATGGAGGGGACAGGCAAACACACCCCTCATGATTTTGGGCTGCTCAAGGTGCTGTGCAGCACACTCACCACCCTGCCCTTTATTTATGACTGTGGTACTCGGAGCTATGGCTGCGGTTGTGTTGCTCCTGCTGCCCAGCAACACGGTGCCTATTAAACTAAACTATTAGACTAAAATAAGTCTATTTTGAGAGCTGAAACCAAGGAGGAGAAGTGGAGCAGCCTGGTTGTTGCAACAAGCATCAGGGCATTTTGGCTGGGGGAGGATGGGCTTTTGGAGGTGTTTGGGTTTTTCTCACCAGATTTTTTTTCCCATGGGCAAACTCCTTGCATGAATCTCCCACTAGAGTGGGCTCCTGCATGGGGGGGAACAGAAATCCCATGAAAGCAGCCTGGCAACATCTGTCCATCCATCCGGTGCCCCTGCCCTGTGGTGCCACGTCTGGGGGTGCCCGGCCATTGCCTGCTCCTGGGAAGGCTCCCATGTGTGAGTGAGGGGGGACCCAGGGGTCTTGCAGGAAGCTCTGTGGAATTGCTGAGGATGGAAAAATCCCCGGGATCTGCCCTTTCTCTGAGAAGACATCTGAGCTGGGAGGTGTTTTTCTTTCCATCCAGTCAGCACGGCCGCTTGGAAATTTCCTACGCCGGCTCTGGCTGTGATGTTTTCATAACACAACGAACAGTCTGGCAAAGCCCTGAAAAACTCTTCGCCAATTAGTGACTTACATCTTTCCTGCAATTCTACCTCATTAGCCCTTATTAAAAATAAATAAATTAAATACTAATAAAAAAGATCCAGGCCCCTGCAGCAGCTTGCAGAGTCCTCCCACTTTCTTGCTGATGTTTCCCCATCACTCTTCTTTCACCTGGGAGTGCCAATGCAGTGAACACTGGCCCACAAAGCCCGTGGCTCATCCATTGGGTACCACGTGGCTCCTGCTGTTCCAGGTGATGTTTCTGAGTGGCTGCACCCCTCCCGTGCTGTGCCCCTTCCCTGTGGGCAGGACAGCAGGGAGCACCCCGAGGTGCTGTAACACGGGGTGAGCTCCTTGTTGGGTGTAATGACAGATGCCTGAGTGAGCCCTCAGCGTCCATTTGGGTGCTTCCAGCTCCCCTGCACCATGATCAGGGACTTTTCTGCCCAGCTGGGTGTTCCCTGCCTGCTGGTGGAAGGGCCTGTGGTGTGGGTGATGGAGGGAATGCTGACTCAGCAGCTGAAAAGGCTTACTCGGTCCTGTGAAAAATGCTGATGCAGCATTTTTTAAAAAATGGTTGACTCAGGAGGTTGGAAAAACGTTGCTCGTCAGTCTGCAAAAACGTCGACTCATGGGGCTGCAAAAACACGAACCATGCACAGCCACTGCCCCTGCCCTAAATTTCTGAGGATGCTGGGGTGGCATCCCATCCGACTCCCAAGTTTAAGGGGCAAAACATCCCCCCAGGTTTGCCCTACTGCCATCACCTGTGTTCAGAATGAAAGAGGATCAGCAACACCACCCCCAAACTCACTGATGTTTCAGTGGTTCTGGTGCCTGGTGCTCATGAAGGAATTGGGAAAGCCAACAGTGATTTCCCAAACTCCTGGAATATCTAGGTGAATGGATGCAGCTGAGCCATGCCTTTCCTAAGTCTGCCCAAGTGCTGCATCCCCTCCTCTTCTTCCAGCACCAACGGTGGCATCACCAAATGTGGTTTTCCCTGATGGCAGAGGAAGCAGTGAGCCATGCAAGAACACTGCTGATGGCTCCTGCTCCCTCAGAAGACGCTGTGAAAGGAGCGCAGGGAAGGCTGCATTAAGGAATGCGTGTGTGCTACGTGTATTCCTCCCTCCTCCCAGCCCCAGGAGGGGCTTTCTCTCCAGCCTAGAGGAAATCAGACCTCTGCAAGCCTTTTTTTTTTAAAGCTTCTGGTTAAAGATGATGCCCATGGCCTCGGCTGGGAGACAGACACAGCTACACCACGGCAGCCTGACCACGCTGCAGTTCGGAATTTATTAGAAACAGCTGTCAGTACATCCTTCTAAAACATTACATGTCAATGTGCTTTATTGCAATTTTTTTTTATTGCATTTTTTTTGATCTAGAGCAAGTAGGCCCAGGATGCTTAGTGTCTGGGTTTTAAAAGCCCAACCATCTAGTAAAAGAAAGTACAGCAAAATTGTAACACACCTGGTGACAAGTACAGTGTTGCATTACTGAGCTAGAAACTACAGGATGACTTGTCAGAAAACACTAACATACACTTGGTTTCCTTATGAAGCAGTTTGTTTCTTTTCTTTAAAAGTTAAACTACATGAATTCCTTTTTATTTTTTCTTTTCTTCCCCCCACCCCCCTCCCCAACTACACCATAAACGACAGAAGAACAGATTTTACACAAATAACAAACAAGAGTACCAAAGTTACATGCTGGAATTCATCTGGAAAACAAAATAATTCGATAGCTTCTGGAGAAGCAGGTTCTTAACAGATGCAGTTTCCCTTAAAGAAAATAGAAGTCAAAGAAAAGCAGAAACATTGATGCAAAGGTTGTACAAAGGAGTGTGCTGTTATTTCAGCCCTCGACACAAGATCAAACACCCACTCATGCTTTACATTGAACCACACCTTGTACAAAGAGTCCACTCACAAAGGGACACGCACCAACACCACCCATTGCACATCAGCTCTGGACAGGGGGCACTGAGGGGCCACTGAAACGTGCAAACAATCACTGTGTCTCACAGGAGAGCAAGAGGGGTTTCTTTTGCTAAGCCTTTGCTTGGGACACGGTTGAATGCTTTGTCCCAGAGTAACTAAGACCCCAAATCAACTCTGTTTACAAATATAGTAGCAACCCCCCTGAGGAAATCCAGAGTTCAGCATGTCAGAAGTACATATGCAAGATGAACACAATAAACTCCTTTTCATTTGACAAAAAAAACCAACCCAATTCTGCCTAAACACATGGCAGAATGTGCTAACGGTGAGTTTTGTTTTATTTATAAGGGGCAGTGCCACTTACAGCTAATGCATATAAATGTGTAAGTGAATATATTTTACATATATCTATATACATACAGTACATATACACACACACGCACGCGCACACACACACGGATGATGCAGACCATTACAATCCCATGGTGCAATAAACAGCCAGATATACAAAATTAACAGGTTTTCATCAAACAGATCTTTGCTGGATGTAGAAGTCACTCACGAAAACAAAACAGATCAAAACCCCGACCCGGCGGACTGAACGTGAGCCCCTCCCTGCAGCCAACAGAGACCTGGGGACAGCTCGGGGCCGGCCCCAGCATCCTACAACCCCCTGCTGGGGGGTGACAGTCACCCTTAGAGACCTTTTTTTTTTGTCTTTGGATGCAGTAACTTTCTCCAAACGATCCCGAGCCTCTTGCGACAAGCACTTGGAAAGTGCATGGGAACGGCATTGCTGGATACAGGGGGAAATATCCCTCCCCTCCTTTGCCAATGCCAATCTCACAGAAGCAATCCCAAGGGAAGGTGGTGGAGGGGGGCATCAAATTAAAGCTGCTTTCTCTAATACAGGTTGATCAATGAAGTGGGTTTTTTTCTATCAAAAAGGGCCTGTCTCACTTTTTTTTCCCCTTGCCTCTGAAGCTCATATTACATTTTTAAAGGCAAACTTTAGAACAAATGGCGAGCCTAGTCATAAAATACAGTGAATCTATGCCAATAGCAATTTAAAAAATGCAAATTCTGCATTAATTGTATGGAGCCAGCCCCAAAGACCAGCACTTTAACCACTGTCATCATCTAAACAGTTAACAAGCTAAAGCTCCAATCTGCCCCTTTGAACAAACAGGAAGGAACTGAAAAGATTTCAAGAGAGATTTTTTTTTTCCCCTTCCCATTTGGAGGAAAGTATTTCTGCCCACAGAATGCAAGATTCACAAAAATGTTGGCCAAACTTCATGTAACCCCATCCAAAGCTGCTGCTCACGCAGGGCTGAACTGGCTGAGCTGCCTGACGAACAGGCCGGCGCTTCCTTGGGCTGGTCCTTCCCTTCTCCCGGCTGCTCAGGTGCCAAGGGAAACAAGGGGATCAGCAGTGCAAGTTCCCTTCCCGTACAGAAAGAGCAGCAGCTCCTCAAGGACTTATAACAGTTCCCTAAACCCTCTCCTGCATGCGCATTTAAGGAGAGTACAACTGGTTATTCCAAAGGGAAGGGTCTGCTCTGGCACTTCCTCTTATTTTCGTGGTTCCAGGCAGAGGTTTCTGCTTCACGGTCTGTCTCCTGCTTCATCGAACTATGATGCTTTAGGGTGCTGATCCTTCCTCTCCTCTAAAACTATTTGCTCTGAATGCTTAATTTGAGCAAGCCTGACCCCCCTCCCCTCACAGCATTTTTGTTCTTCGAGAATGTTATTTTGATTTTGCTATTGCAAAAGCAGAGGTTACAAATCAACCATAAGGAAACTACACATAAGAAAACTTGATTTTAAACATGGTCTAAACCAAATAACCCCCAACCCATCATAGTGCTTTGTAAAACTGCATTTTGAACCTGTCTGTCTCTCCCGATCCACAAGCAGTACCTGTTTCATGTCTGCACAATGCAGCAAGCATACAAGACTCACTAACATTTCAGATTTTTACTCCCTGTTAGTGTAACAAAAAATAAAAAATAAACAGACATTCAAAAACAGAAGCGAGATTGTTCAAGTACCAAATAAGGGGCTTTTCCAAACTTAAAAGTGTGACACTCCTATAGCAATTCTGCTGTTTTAAACAGCCACAGCATTCAGTTACAGACATGGTGCCACCTAAGCCTGTAGAGAGGCCAGGATTTGGGGCAACCAAGACCCTCCTCTTTCTCCTGTCCTCCCCAAAACAGCACTAAGTGTCAACATTCATTTCCACAGTCCCATTACAGTTGCCTGGCTTTGTGAGGGAAAACCTGATTTTTGCCCTGCTGTGACAAGAATTCAGCTATGATTAAATGCAAGTTTTTTTCCTGGGAATGGCTTTTGGTTGTGGAAGTCTTGCTAACACTAGTGTCAGCGAGAAAAGAATCAGGCCCATCACATTAAATGGAAAACTTGAACATCTGCCACCTCAAGAGAGATGAGTGTGGAAAGAGCATTTTATTTTTGGCATAAGACAGAGGGCTGTACTGGATATAACTCTGGATTGCAACTACCAACAGTGCAAAGCAGCAACTCACTTCACTGCTGATGAGAATGAAATAAAAACCCAAATACACCCCCCAAAACTAGAGGACTCCAGTATCAGAAGGTGGACAATCACACATTACTGCTCCACGCACTAGTGAAGCATTTGTTGGGACATTCCTCTGTTTCTAGGTTGGTTCTTCCCATGATCAGGTTACTTGTAATCAATAAAGAAAGTAGTGGGAAAAGATTTATAACTTAGTAAGTTCAAAAACATGGCACTGGTGGCTGACACAATGGGGCCAATGGCAACTGTAGAAGCAGACCTGATTTCCATCCATACCAATACAAAATACTGAATCACCCCTAATTCCCTGCAAATATACTTCAAAACAGATTAGAAGAAACTGTGCATATTCGAGTTTCAGCGTCCCCTCCCCCCCTCCCCCATTTAACACTGTGCAAAAGTTATTTATTCAACTCTACATATATATTTAATACAATATGGGTCACTGAGATCAATGCTCCTCTTAACTGCAGCCTGGTATCAGATGGCTACTGTGACAGTGAGGCTACTTCCCCCTTTCCTCCTGATGTTCTGACTCTTAAAATTAAAACCTTCTCACATCTTACTGTTTTAAAAGAACATGAGTTTCTTTGTTTTGCCTCTATGTTCACATTTCCTGTATTTGTTTCAGGCTTAACAGCTGCTTTTCATCCTGGGGTGTAATCCTGCACCTCACAGGCCCATTTCTGATTTCTCAGTCATGCAAGTGTAGAACAGCTCCTGGAAGCTGTGGGTTTTCTCACAGGTCTAATGCTACTGAGCAAACAGAACTAGGCCAAGCACACTGAGAGGTGCAGGACCAAGCCCTTGCCCCATAGATCACACCAGCTACTCCTGTCAGTTGATTTTATGCCAATTTTCATTTGCTCTGTGAGTGCAAAAGGGTTGCAAAAAGAATCTGTGCAATAGCACATGTGAGTCAACGGGCAACAATGGCAGCAGCTGGGACTTCAGGTGCCTAAACCAAACACAGAGAGATACAGTGGCAAAACAGCCTCAGGGAGACTGCTCAGAATAATGGAGCCAGTACAAGGAACACGAGCTTTGTCTGCCCATAGCCCTGGTCTGAAGGTTTGGGCAAAACAGAACTTCAAAGAACACTTCAGGATGGCTTATTGGCTCTGGGTCCATCATTCACAGCAAATACATCACCTGTGATCAGCAAAAAGGTCTCGGGGAGCAAAGGGCCAAGAGTCCCAATTCACTCACACCACGATAAAGCCAAGCGACCTTCACAGATGCTAATGGAATCACACTGTATTTACCTTGGCAGAGCCAGGACTGGAGCCTGGGCCAAGACCTCACAGGATCAGTCAGATTCCACTACAGGGAGACTTCAGCTCTGCTATCCTGCTGCTGTCAGGACTACAAGGGTGTGCCAGGATTTATGAGTCTGGAAGTAGATCTGTGCCTGTTTAAAACAAAACTGAGCCCTACCTGAAACTGGGGAAGATGTGTAACACTTTGGCCAGGTTTTCTCTGTCACAAAAGCAGGGATCAGAAACATGGGCCTGTCCCAGGTTACAATGTAAGATGTGTCCAAAAGTATGTATTCTGTCACCATCTTCATAAGCTGTTAAAACCAGTGGGACAGTGTTCCCCTATCTCCTTCATGACTCATCCCTGGTAAACTCATGGGGATATCTTCTGTTAATGGGCCAGCTGTTGACACCAGGTGCAGCAGAGTTCTTTATCGCTCCCATGACCCATCCTCCCTCCAGGGGGACATCTTCTGTTAATGGGCCATCACCGCATGACTGATAAAATTACATCATCCCATTGTGAGATGCCCCGCCCAGAGGGAGGAACCAAGCCTTCCATAGTGGATATAATCTAAGATTTCAAACACCAGAGCCAGCCTTTTCCACTGGATTCCCAGAGGACAAGAGCTACACAACCACCACTGGACTTTCTGAGGAGGACCAGACCTTTTCTACAAGATCCCCGCTTCAACAGAACCACTCCAAAGAGAACTGCAGCTCTCACCTGATCGGACTGCTACCACTAGGTCATACCCTGACCCTGTTAGGGTAAACCAGTGTTGTTGTACTACTGTTTTGTTATATATATATATATAGACTACTAAAAGAACTGTCCCTGGTTCAGGTGGCATGTGGCCATGGCGAGTGACTTTTACCTGCGATACTACGTGGGGCACAAGGGGAAGTTCAGACACGAGTTCCTCGAGTTTGAGTTCCGACCCGAAGGGAAGCTGCGCTATGCCAACAACAGCAACTACAAGAATGAGGAGATGATCCGAAAGGAGGCTTATGTGCATAAGAGCGTGATGGAGAAGCTGAAGAGAATAATCGATGACAGTGAAATCACAAAAGAAGATGATGCTCTGTGGCCTCGTCCTGACAGAGATGGCCGACAGGAGCTTGAGATAGTAATTGGTGATGAGCACATCTCCTTTACCACATCAAAAATTGCTTCCCTCATTGATGTAAATCAGTCCGAAGATCCAGAAGGTTTGAGAGTGTTCTACTACCTGGTCCAGGACCTTTAGTGTCTCGTCTTCAGTCTTATTGGACTCCA
>WEIT01003341.1:520-23918 GCA_013389985.1 Dryoscopus gambensis | reverse complement strand
ATGGCAGGGGGAGACCCCAACACTGCTGTCCTAGAAATGGGTGAACACCTGCCTGCCAATAGGATGTGATGAATAAATTCCTTTTTTTCCTTTGCTTGTGTGCACAGATTTTGCTTCACCTTTAAACTGTCTTAATCCCAGTGCATGGGTTTTCTCATGTTTACCCTTCCAATTCTCTCATGCATCCCACCAGGGGAAAATAAGTCAGCACCAGGATGGTACTTCATTGCCAGCTGGAGTTAAACCATGGCACGTAATCAACAGTCACACTGTAAAGGCCGTGCTCAGACTAGAGCTGCTGGATCCAGTGTTACAGGAAGAGTTACATTTATATTCTTGATGCACTTGTATTCAGAGACCATCTAGTCAAGATCACAAGACAGAAATGGTTTAGCCTTGACATCATTGGCAGTTCTAAAATTGAAAAGGATTGTTGTTTTTCTCTCTCCCTTAGAGAATTATGCTCAATATTTTCAAGGAACTGTCATTTCCTGCAAAATAATGTTTATGGTGGCAGGCTCTCAGTCTTTCTGGTAGTTTTTTTTTCAGAACATTATTATTTATTGTAGCTGTTCTTTGTTCTCTGGGGTTTTTTCTGACTTTCAGCAGGGCTGCCCCATGCCTTTCCAAACTGTGGAGATTTTACAGTAGAGGGGCTCAGGGTCATTTCAATCTATTTAAATGAGTGCTGAAATGCCATCAAACATCGGTGCCCACTTGAAGGAGATTGTAAGATGAATATCAAAGGAAGAGGATGTCCATGTCTGCATTTTCCACTTGGCAGCTCCCATGCAACAGCCATGTTTGTTAAAATCAGCACAGCCTGGGAAACTGTGCTAGCTGCCTTTCAGTTTGCTGCTTTTCTTTAGATCTCCCAGTAGTAGCCACCCCACATCCTGATCACCATTAGGTCCATATAAATGGGTAGTGTTCAACCACACACATTCACAATGAAAAATTGTATAAGGAGGATGCTGAAGACCTTGGCATGATTTAATAGATTCCTATAACTAGGTGGTTTAGTTCCACCTCCCCATCAAATCTTCTGGATAAATCTACTGTCCAGTTGTAAACAGAAGGCAATCACACAGTATCAGAATCTTGATCTAGATCTAACTTTTTTTAAGGAACTCAGTATGCCTTGTTAATCCTGAACAGAAATCAATTACAAATGTACTTCTGACAATAGGGAGCTGCCTCAGCATTTGCAAATATTCTAGGCTGTAAAAGCAAAATTATTTGCCCCGTTCACAGTCCTTGTTAGCAATGCACTTTCCACTTGCTGCAGAAAACTGTAAGAATTGCTCAGTGGCAAAATGTGCAATGTGGCAATGCAGTTTGTGGTCACTAAAAGGAAAACCCATGACAACAACAACTTCAGGGAGCAGGTTATGGCTCAAAGACATGAAAAGAGAGGAATGAAAGGCTCAAGTTCTGTGCCTTCCCAGGAGACAGAACATTCAGCAAAAGCATACTGTGACTAGTGACCTAGTGGGGCCAAGACTCAAAGTGCATTGAGTCATGAAAGGTGCTGACAGCATCTCCCCAGAATGTGGAGCTAGAAGGAATATAGGCATAATATTCTGCTACGTTTTAACTAGGAAACGTGGAGACAGCAGGCAGTGTTCTCCTGCTTCCCCTCTGCTCTCTCTCACAGACACTTCCTTTGTCTGTACCAGCTGTGTTATTAACAGAATATTGTTTTTCATTCCACTTCTCCTCCTTTGGGCTTTCTATACTTCTGGTCACAGAGAAGAAGGTAAATAAACCTTTTTAATTACATAGTCTGTCAGAATTTTTCTGCACTCACCCAACGTATTAATTTTTTTGTACTTCAAATTTGGTTTTAACCCCCTTCCCTTACACTTAGCGTTTTTCAGTTTGTATCTGAATGTACCAATAGAAAAAAGCACAGTCCTTTCCCTGCAGAAATCCAAAAACAGTTCTTGCAAGATTCATTTTATGAGAACATCATTTTTTCCCTTTTTGTAGAAAAACTAATGCTTCTTGACCTGAGAAATGGTCCAAAAGGGAAGATGCTTACCATTACCTTCCAGCTGTGCAAAATATTGCAGTTTTCACATAAGAGAACCAAATGCTTGGGTTTCTTGTGAGATGACTTTCACAGATATATAAGAATGTATTTCTTACTTTCCAAGTGGACCTTAAATGTAAGTAAGTTTAAAGAGTTGGTACTCCACAGACCAAACTCTTACTGCAGAGGGAAAATACAGTTGGGTACATTAGCTTCCAGACTAGCATTACTTTAGCTTTTGGAGCTAAGTTGAATTGGTGCTGAAATGTGTACTGCTGTATGACTCTAGGAAAACAGCTATTCCAGCCTTGGGGCATCTTAAACACAAGGCATGGAGTCAACTGACATAAGAGAGTACAAAGACCATTTCTGTGCTAAATAAGAAAAGAATTCCTTATTTGTAAGTGCAGTGGTTCTGATATAAGAAAGATCAAAAAGTACCTCTTTTCTAAATGTATGTGCAAGCATATTTTCATTCATACCACCACTTCCTCTGCTTACCATCCCCTGAAACTACTTGGCCTTATTCTGCCAGACACTGGTCTCTAGCTCTTCCACCCCTATCTGTGGAGACCCAGGACCCTGGATTCCATCTTCAGGCATCTACAAAGAAAATCCTGGGCTACTACACTTGAAAATCCACTTTCCTGAATCCTTTCCCATGAAAACAGAGCAAGTAGCAAAGACAAGTAATTAGCAAATGGAGATAGCCAGAGGTTTGCTGTCATCAACTCACACAGACAACTTGGATACTGAGAGAAGAATAATGTTTTATGTGCTAGCAAATTCTTGGAGAATGAGAAATGTAACATATTTTTCAGCAGTGTGAAAGAATAGCTTTTCTCCTTTCAGAAAGAATTTGCAATCTTTTTGTAAAACCCTGAGAATAAAAGTATTCTATTGAAATAAATATTTCTCCTGTATGTATACACATATATAATAATAGCCTGAGAAAGTGATGACCTCTCCAGAGATTTTTGAATTCACCTTATGAAATCAGAGCTTACTGCTGCCAGCAGTGAGCAGGCCAATTATATTATGACTGCATTCAGATTCAGACTATTTCATGGTCCCTTCCTCCCTCCTTCCCTCTCTTCCTCCCGAAGAGGTAGTTCAGGTACAGAGCCAAGGATACTTCCCTGCTCCAGAAGCTCACTCTCAAAGTCCCACTCTTAGACAGACCCTTCTCCTACCTTCCTGTTAGCACTCGTTCCTGTATCCAACAAAATGCTGCTTTTGGCTAAAAGCAGGAAGCAATGGAGGCTGAAAGTATCACCCTCTACACTCCACCCTTCCCCTATGTGCCTCTCCCTGCTCCCCAAAAACCTGAGAGGCAGGACAGAAGCAGGTCTGGGGACTGCAAAGCTTTTTAGTAACAGCTTGTGAGACTGCTTTAGTTCCCTTGCCCAGACATGCTTGGAAGAGTTGTCTCACCATGATTTTGAATCCTGTTTCAGCCTGTTGTTATGAGCAAGTGGTCTCTACATGACTGTCCCGCTGTCCCACTCCAGCCTGGAGCAAGCCATCTGTGGGGGTGTGGACCTCTGTTCTCAGCCTGAGCCTCAGCCCTGCTGCACAAAGCCTTTGCAGGAAGGAGCTAAGATACAGACAATCACAGTGTGTTTCCTCTGGTGTTCAAAAGCCTGCAAAAAGCTTGGTGAGATCACGACACTTCATTCAAGTCAAAATGTTCGTTTTGAACAAATTAGACACAGATTTAATAAAATGTACAGGAAAAATGTGGACTTGACTTCCCTGACCTGCTGTAGAGGCCTTCATTGTGCTGCTGCTGGTGTTACCATCCTTAACCACAATGTCTGTACTCCTGTAAGACTTGATGGACTGGCTGGAGGGGACCAGACAGAAGTGATGGGGAGCCTGAGCACTCACTGCATCCTTTACCAGAAGCTGTGATATCGCAGCTATGGACTCACATGCAAGGGCGCTTTCTGGCATTGACAATGACAGAGAAGAAACCAGCATAGATGCGACAGCAGGAAGTAGGGCCACAGTGGCCAATAAAACACAACTAATTCCCAGATACTGCCTCAAAGATCATGTGGGCGACACCAGTCATCCTAGTTCAGAGACAAACCTGAAACTCCTCACAGAGTTGCATACAAGAAATCTTTTCAAGATGAAAACCCCACCCTTCTTCTTTAAGCCTCCCTGACTTCTCCAAGGGATCAGGTATCTGCCTTGACCATCATGGGCAGCCAGCACTGCTGTCATTGAGAACATTATTAACTAGGTTATTGTTGTGCCTATTGGAGTAGACTGTAGAGGATTCACTGAATTTTTGGCCTGAGACCCAGTCTTTTGGTGGAGGAGGAGGATGGCAGTGAATAAAAACATCCTGGAAATGAATTGGCTCGATAAGGAGCCAGTGGGAGCTTGTGGGAGGCAGGGAGTAGTTTGTGCTCAGTGCTTGATTCTCCCCCTCCGCTGAATGCTTTGACTGCACAGTCTGCGTGGTCAGGAATGAAGTGCCTTCGCTGTCAGGCAGTTTGAGGGACATCCAACTCATAATCTGGCATTTCCAGGGTAAGAAGGCTGCAAGAGACTTTGTGCTGCTTGAGTCCAATTTTAGAACAGAGGCACTGCTCCCCGTCAGCGTGACCAGGACACCTTTGGATTGTCAACAGGCTGGGCGATAAAATGGACTAACGCCTTGCTGCGCTGACACACATGAATTTCCATGGTCAGCAAAATATCTTAATTTGAGGAATATTGAAAATTAAGTATTAACTCCTTTAGGCTGAACCATCACCCAAGAGCAGATTTTAAAAGTAAATCAGGCACATTGGGGACTCAGCTGTCATAATTTGCTAATATGCAAAAAACTTATGCACACAAAGTGACTTGGAGACTGTTACTATTCCTTTTTGCATTTTTTCTATCCTCAAGTGAACAATAAAACCCAAATAACAGGTAAATTTTTAGAACAAAAACAATAACAAAAACTACAACAAAAAAAATATAGAGGGACAGCAGCTGGCCTCATGTCTTATTTTATCTGGATCTTTCCATAGGAAATGCTATAAATTGCACATATTAGTATATAAGCATCCTAGCACTGTGCATTGAAAACTTAGTCCTAAAGAGACAAACGGCTTTATTGCATGCATTGCTTTGCTGTGAGTATACATATATGTTCTTAATTTATTTTCTTCATTATTATCAAATCCACTAGGGTTAAATCCTCAGGCTTTAGGGTGAAAGCCAGAAATGAGAAATGTGAGAGGAGGAAAAAATCCTAAAGTACCAAACCAAATGGGTGTAAGCTGCCAGGCAATACTACTGACTGGCAGCTCCCAAAGAAAATGCTAGCTCTTTGCAGTGGTGAGATTTAACATGAAAGATGTTCTTGCACCTTAGAGATGCTGGATTAAGGAAGAAGCTGGGGAATCTGACTGGCCTGTCAAGACTGGTGGCTAGAAAGGAGATAAAACAGAAATAGAAAGAGACAAGAAAAGCATATTCATGTCTCCTTGTGGCTGTTCTGTGTAATTTTTAGCCAGCACTGAAAAAACAATTCTCAAAACCAGATCTGGGCACTCCAGTCCCTGGTTCTCAGCAGTACTTCTAGGCAAAGATTCAGCAGATGCTTACCTTTGGGAATCTGTCTTCCTAATGTGCATGAAGACACTCAGCGTACATCCAGGTATCCTATAGCACTAGGTGATTCTGTGCAAATAGCAGCTAAGTAGGGAAATCTGCCTTCACTAAGCTGCACAGGGGTATAGCAAAATAATACTTAAGGTCTGCATGGTGCAGCTGCTGTAACAATTTGTGATCATATTTGGCTGTTCTCATGTCCTATCTTAAAAATTAGAAACTTTCCTGGATCTGCTCTTAGGGTGCAGACAGCCTGATGTGATTGTGTCTAGGGAGGTGCATGCTGGGAAAACCATGCACGCTTTCAACACATCGTAACAGCCTCCAGTTATCCCAGTTATCAGACTGAATCAATATGGATTAAGGACTACCATCCCACTCAGCCAGTGCAGAAGCACACACTAACCACATCCTTGCAAGATAGCTTTGGTGCCATGTTGTTGAAGAGTATGTCATACTTAGAGCACTTTGCATCCTGAAATTCCCCAACTCCAGCTTCTCTTTTGAACTCACAAGTTGCAACTGAAACCAACAAAAAGCTCTATTAAACATTATCCTTACCTAAATGAATATATTAGTTGTATATAGCAATTACCTTCTCCTTTTTATAGTGTAGTAAAGCACTTATGGTATAATAAAATCTACCACACAGTGCTCAACAGCCCAGTGTGTTGAGCAATTCAGTTTTTAGTGCTTCATGTAGGTTAGGAATTGATTTTAATTGCCTGGCATAAATCACACAGTTCTACTGTAGAGAACCTTATTATTTCACAAACAGGGCTGGTTTTAATCCCGTATGTTCATGGGGAATAAGAGGGAAGCAGAATGAAAAGAAAATCACATTCCAAAAGTTTACGTCTGAGGAAGAGAGATTTGTTATGAATTCAATGAAAATTTAAGAAATGCTCTGTACATGTCATGAGTGCAGTGGTAAAGAAAACTTTGTACATCACCACTAAACCTCAGGCACTGCAACCTTGACAAACTATGTGAGACTTACAGCAAAGAGAATTTGCAGTACGGATGGAAATCTATTTTGCTTATGGAACTGTCTTTTACTCTCTTCCTAACATATCCAGAAATAGTATCTCCGTGTATTTTGCATGTATGTTTGGATTTACAATGCATCTGAGAGGGAAGCATTTTCTCATGCAGTTTGGATCCCCTTTGTAGGTTTTCTGTTCCAACACAGTTGAGTCATTTGTCTTAGTAATAATTTGAGTAAAACAAAAACTAAACCTTAAACCAAACCAAAACATCCAGCATTTAAAAAAAAAAAAAGAGGGAAAGAGAGAAGAAAACAAAAGCAAAATGGCTGAAAATGTCTTTCTAAGAGTGCAATTGAAGTGGAAATGATCTGCACATGATTGTGACCTATCATCTAATTGGTAAATTGATAATAGTAATACCATTTTTTCTCTATACTACGCAATAGTTCCTGGGGACATATGAACGTTACAGGAAAGAGATTTGTATCTCATATCTTTAAACATCTAGATCACAAATTCAGGTCTAATCAATACTGATTTACGTTTTTGTGCAAATATCAGCCCTGAACACTTAGTGTCTGCAGTAGTAAAGCAAGTCCCCTCAGCTTTGCAGCATTCTGATGTGTCTATACCATCTGCATGAGGAAAAAGCAGAAGATGAGCACTCAGATACCACAGAGAGGAGTTCAATGTTAGAGTCAGAAGCAATATTTATGGTGATAGAAAGAGATAGCTTATGTTTGATGTAGTTACCAGATTTTAAATCTTCAAAATTATACTTCAAGGCTCAAAGGTTTCGTTTTATGTAGAGAAAAGAAACATAATTTTAAAAATCTGAAATAATTTGCAAAGCAAATTGAAAAATCATTTAGTTCTAATTAATCCCATTAATACACCCCTTCTGAAAATGTTCAATTATTGCTTTCAGCCTTTTTGAAGACCTTTTAAATTCATTATTGGACTATCAGCTGCACATTTATTAAATCTGGACAGGCTAGATCATCATTTGTAGAATGACTTTATACAAGGCCAAGTTAACCACCACATGCAAACTGGCTTTTAAAGTTCACAGTGCTGTTATAAAGGTCATGGTGATACTTAGTGAAAATTGAATCATGCAGAAGTCAATACAAAAAGACATATTGTCTTCCATCAGTAAGGAGCTTTAATGCTATGCCAGTTTACTTACCATCAAACTCTGCAAAGTCAGCAAGCTAATAAAGAATTTAGGATTTATGGGCCCTTTAATTCAGCATAGAAAAAATAGTTAGAAAGTGACAGACTAATAGGCCAATTATCTGAGGAATATTTTGTTTATTTGGCAGAAATTACAAGGAGATGCATAATAAAAATACCTTCAGTAACCAATTTATTCCTACATTAAAATAAACTCATTCACGACTACTGTGCTACAGAAAATACCATTAAAATGTTCAAAGTTCTTTCCTGATGCCAAACAAAAACTCTTAACCAAGGCAATATACAATATTAATATTGTTTTATGGTCAATTTATGTCTAGACACAAGCAATAAGAGGTGGAAGAACACTACAGAAATTACAGCTTTTATGCAGGAAACAGGAACAAAGCCCCAAAGGATTGTATCCACATTTGTCTTATTCCAGATTTAGAAATTATTATTTTTTCCATATTAGGTATGGGTCTAAAATATTAGCTGTTTTCTTTGCATGAATGAACTCTGGAGAGGGAATAGTCTGACAGTTTTTTATTAAAAAGTACTTGAATAAAATTTTGCCTTTATTTAGTTGACATAACCTAATTGTACTGTGCTTCGTACTGGCTGATAAATGAACTTCATGAAACTAACCACAAGTGTCCATAGACTCTGACTAATGACACAATGTAAAAGACCACAAACATCGCATACTTTAGAAGTTTAAGTTCTGCTGAAAATTAAAGAAATGCAAGCCACTACCTTTCTAAAGCAATCAAAATAGTGGTATCCCCATATTTTGTGATTCCACAAGCTTTGGCATGAGACATGAAAGAATTTAAGTCCTGTTTTTTCATTTGGGGTACTTTTTAAAGAGCATTTTTGCATTAATAATCACAGGAAGGCATTATAGTTCCAGTATGAAATAAAATAATAAAATGCCAATGTATAGTTCACATATCATTAATCCAATACATTATCTCCTCTGAGCATTGACTTTACTAAAAATAAAATAGATAACGAGGTAGTAACTGCATGATTTCCTTACTAGGTCATGGGAAAAATGTTATTAGAAAACAATATTCTCAGGATTTTCTGAAATGACTAGTGTCTCTAAATGTCCTAATTTGGGTCATCACTATTTAGGCATAAGGATTGTAATTGTTAGAAAACAGGCCATTCCGTTTCTAAAACCAAGTTTCTTCAAGATACAGGAAACTGAACTTTGGGAAATTAAGACACATATCACTTTTAAAGTTCTTGGCTGAAATTTCAGTTTGAGTAGGCAAAAGAAAGAGAAAACCATGAACTAATTTCTGTGGCCACTGTGTAACCTTTGGACTTCTTTACTTAGCTTCTTCCCATGTACAAGATTGCAGAAAACCCAGATATTTTGTTCCTAGCAGATAACAGTAAGTTCTTATAAAAGAGCTAATTGTTTTCCTCCACAAACTCAAATTTTGGATCAGTTGCCTAGATAGGGTGGCCAGTGCTGTCCTGTCCAATTGGTGCTCCTAGAACTGTCAGTCTCAAGAATAGTGTTTGCTTAAAGGAAATATAAATCACAATAACATACAAGCTTAGAGAAAATGGTAACGCTAAATTTGTCTGATTTTTACAGTGGAATTTTCCACTTACCAAAGAAAATTGCAGGAGAAAGAGAACTACACAGTGTCAGAGTTTTGTTTTTTCATTTGTGTTTAATGGAGAAAATTAAAGGAATTATTCTTGTGGTAGATGAATCAAACTACACTTTTATTGACATATAATTGCAGGTATAATGTACAGCAAATCAGACTGCTAAAGTGATCCCACACTAAAACAGTGGTTTGATAGCTTTCTCTCCTGCTTGAGTTTGAAAAGAAGTAATTTTTTTATGAGGCAACAGAGACACACTTTAACTAATCTACAAGATGCTTCATAGGTAGGACAAATCATTTATGGATTTTTATTTCTCACAACGGCAGCTTTCTCACTGATCAGAGAATCATTATGAAAAGAACTTGTGGACATCATCTAGTCCAACCACAGGACCAGGACTAGATCTGATATGGATCATTAGGTCAGATGTTACTAGATCCAGCATCTACTGTAACACTGTGGAAAGGAAGGTAAGAGTTTTTAAAACACATAAGACAATGATTTGATATTTTCAGACTAAATCTTACATACAATGGTAACACAACAATAGGTATTATTTTTTTGGAGATACAAAGCATAAACCAAAAGAGATTTCATTACTACGCCATATAATGTATCCATGCTAAATAAAAAGCTAAGTCTTCTGTCTCTGAACTTCCTCTCCTTCCCTGTATCTGCAGGTAATTATGCTGCTTTTAAGCATGCTTCTGCTGTCTCTGTCCTGGATTTCCAGTACCACAACTCTCCCACAGGCAGCAATCTCATATGGCTCACAGGAGTCCATTTCCACGTAGTGGAGTGTCAGAGAGGGTACAACAAAGAGGTTGTGCTGGGTATGGCTGGGGCTTTCTTCATAGTAGCTGGTATGGGGCCATGTTTTGGATTTGTGAGGAATACAATGTTGGTAAGACAGGAATGTTTTAGTTACCACTGAGCAGCACTTAAAAAGAGTCAGGGCCTCTTCTGCCTCACCCCACCCCACCAGCGAGGAGGCACGAGGAGTTAGGAGCAGACACAACCAGACAGCTGACCCCAGCTGACCACAGGGACATTCCAGACCGTATGGTGTCATGCTCAATATATAGAAATATATGGGCCAGCATGTAGACATAGAAATGAAAGCAATTTTCTTGAGAACTCATAGAAATTCAGTGGAATGAGTTGGAAAAATTCCTCAGGTTATGCAGAACCCTCCTGCTGTAATACTATCAGTTGTCTATTGTGTCTTCAGTACAGCTATTGTCTTCCTTTACTCTTAGCAAAATCTATGATTATGATATTCCACAAACAACTTAGGAGTGTGGTGATTCACAAATACAGGTGGAATCAAAAATCTTTTTTGAAAAAAAATCTACATCAGACAAATCTTTTAGGAGTATCACTTGGGGGTACTGAGTGATTTTCTAGAATAAGTCTATATAGTCATCAGTGAGAGGGAATGGGAAACAGGGCTGACATAATCAGCTTCGGTGCACCAAAACTTTCAATAAACACACTCTTTGGTAAGCTCCAGTTCTGTAAAGGGCCCTCTACATAGCACAGAAGGAAAGTAGATACTTCTATGTTGAATGACGGAAAAAAATGCAATTGTGAAGTAAAGGATCTAGAGGGGGGAAACAAAGAGATAAAGCAATACCTCTCACCAGTGCATTTTTACCTGCAAACACTTAATGAAGAGCCTGCGCATGGATGTCTCATAGAAATAAACTTTAAATACAGAACTCTTCAATGAAATTACTTCAAGTGTGTGACATGAGAGCTTTTTCAAGGACCTTGGTGGCTTTCACAAAGAAAGTGGGCAACAATTAAAAACCAGCAGAAACAAGGACAGGAAAAGAGAAAATGCCCTGCTGTAACAGATTTAAAGGTTTTTTTCTTTTGGTTTCAGGAAGCTAGTTCCACTTTTGCGTGGAGATAGCTGAAAGCAGAGCTCAGCTCTGCAAGTGTCTGCACACGTCTGCTGAGGGAGCACAGCCATTGGCATCGTGGCTGCTTTGGAGGCAGGGGAGCTGCGTGACTGCTGCTGAACAAGAGCAGCCCTCAGCAATGCAACTACTGTCGTGGCCAGAAACCAGGCAGCATCTTGGCAAGTTTCCCCTGCTGTTTCCCCATGCTACTCTGTCTTAAGAGCCTCATATGAAAGGGGTATTTTTCTACTAGGGAAAGATTCTGCCCATGTGCATGATGAACTCCCAATTCCTTCAAAGAGGCTGTTGACACAGCTGCCAATTAATGCCATTTGTGATGTACACAAATGACCACAGAGTCTTTGCACAGGCCAAACAGCACGTGGACTTTCATTCATTACTGTCATTGGTTAAATTTAAGCTGGTGACAGAGAACAGATGGGAGAGGTTCTTTAATCTTGAGCTTTTCCATCCAGTCCTGGAAGTATTTCCAGGGATTTTTCTGAGGGCTATAGACCCAGCTTATACTGAAGAAAAAATGATCCAGGTCACCAAAGGTGTGTGTTTTGGCAGTGTCCAAGCAAAAGCCACTCTTTCCTGAGCACCTCTGACACAATCTTCATCCAAATTACTTGAGGTATTTTTCTGCTATACAGAAGCAGAAGGAAGACTGTCAGTGTCCATATCTCTGCACTGATCAGCCCCTCTTCAGGATGAGAGGAAGATAATTACACAGAGACCTCAGGAACTTTTGTTACTGTTGTGTGAGTCATCAAGAGACAAAGAAAAAGGAGATCAATCTTCTGTCCTGCTGAAATGCATGACAGTGACAGGCAGGATTAGTTTCTTCCAGTGTTCCCACCTCAGAAGATCCAGATCCTTCTAGGATGCTACTGTCACATCCCCAGCTGATCCAGGAGGACAGAAAAATTACAGCCATGTTTGTGGCTGCACTTCCAGTGGGATGCACTTCCACAGCTGTGCCTATGCTTCAACTTCAAATTCCCTCCCTCTGTGGCTCAGTGTTAACGTTAGTATGTGTCTGAATAGGGAAATGAATTTCCTCTTGTCTCTTCCTTTATATTGTAAATCCTCATATATCTACAAAGACATTTATAGCATAAGTTCCAGAATATTTTACACTTAGAAAAACAATCCCACACTGACTAATTGCTCAATTTCTTCATGTGTGGTATTCAGTAACTGCATGCACAGGGAGGTGATGGTCTGTTGTTCTTTCAAAAATCTAGTAAGGATTAATGCAAACAGATCACCTCCATTCCAAACAGTTGGACAACAGATATCAATGCAAAACAGGAGAGACCTTGACCCACTGACTTCAGAAAGAACCTGGTGTCTACTACACCATTCCAAATCTGTTTGCACTTCTGAACTCTGCAGCTGTTAATATCTGTCCACAATCATCTCGCTAAACTGCTTCTATGCACATCTGTATCTGACAGGCTTAATTCTCCAGAGTACTTGAAAAAACATACAAGATGCAGAAATACCATTAATAGGAATTCAGATGGTGAGGCTGATGACTTCTTTCTTCATCAACATCAAGAGTTTTCCTGGGAAAACAATATTTTCCTGCTGTTAGGATTCTACACGCAGAAGCAGAAAAGGGAAATAGGTGAGAACTAGTAAAAACGTACTGGAAAGTAGACTGTACCATTCTGTGGGTGGCTTTCCAGGGTCATCTCATATATTTTCTGTTCACAAGAAAATTTCTGAAGTAAAATATCTGAAAAAAAGTCACAGAAAAATCAGGTCTAATAAAGAGAAACAGCCCACAGTTTAAACCCTTTTTGCTCTATTAAAGCACATTAGGGCTATTTCTGATGTTTTCTGGCTGTTTTGAAGATGACGCCACTCACATCAATGAATCTCCCCCTGATGCATTGATTTCATTTTACTTTGTCTCTTTTATTGGCAAACAGGTTAAAACACATATTTACACATTAATTTCTAAGATTTTTGGCTCAGGCAAAATAATCTACATCTACAGAAAAATAAACAGCCAACAAATGGATTACAGAGCAGTTGCCAAAGGTTCAGACTCATTGCTGAATAATTTTTTCCTTTCAGTTTGGATACCAGCCCACAGTACTGAAAATATACATGGCAAGTATAACCAGTGACCTCCACTTTGTCTATTCTATTGTAAGCACAGCAATGAAAACAAGAAAATCATTTTAGGCAAAATCAGCTTTCCATCTTACTTAAAATCCATACACTGATTTTCATAGAATCACAGAATAATTCAAGTGGGGAGGGACCTCTGATCCAGCTCCCAGCCCAAATCAAGGCCAGCCTCAAAGTTAGACCAGCTTTTCCAGTTCTTAGAATCTCCAAGGATGGAAATTGTTCAGTCTCAGTGCAGTTTGTTTCAGTGTTTGATGACCCTCATTATAAAAAACCCCAAACCATAATATCTATTTGGAATTTCTGTTTTGTCCATTGCCTCTTGCGCTTTCACTGTGCACTTCCAAACAGCGTATGGTCTCAACTTCCTTACAACCAGACATTAGGTAACTGAAGGCAGCAATAAGATCCTCTCTTGGCCTTACCTTTCTCAGAAAAAATAGTTCTCTCAGTAGCATTTTCTACATCAAATGCTCCAGCCCCAGACATCCTGGTGGCCCTCTGCTGAACTCATTCCAGTGACTTAATGACTTTTTGCTGCCATCTATGCCTACTGTATCTTGGTATATTTCATAAACGCTGTAATCTAATGAGATTAAGCTTAAGTTTACATGTGTGGGTGAATCTGGTACTAAGAGTAAATGAATGATCACCACTAGCAGACAGATATTTTGCAAACAAAATCTCAGTTCCCTTCTTTCCTATACATGCCAGTACACCATAGCACATCCAGTCCAGCATGTGCCTTAAGAAGACCGGACACATGTCCAGTTCTTTGGCAGTGTGTTGTGTAAAGTGTGCTAGTGTGCAAGAAGTCAGCTCTGTAGCCTAAAGCTAGGTAAAATTATCATCTTATTTTTAAATTACGGATTTTGACAAGCAGATGTCCCTCATTACATCATGTATCCCCAAAAATACAATATCATAATGAGAAATACAGCAAAACTAAACCCCAGCAAGTAAGAATCTAGAGCAGGTGTTGCAGAGAGGAACATAGATGCATTTTGATTCTGCAAATGCCTACCTGTTATTACCAGGTATGTAACACTTGCCAAAAACTTAAAGACCAAGTTAAAGGCTTATTTGAAATGGTGTGTGAAACAGTTCTTCACTGATTGTGGAACTGCCTGTTAACACACCCCGTCTAAATTCTATGATTCATATTCCTCAGATAACACAACATATGCAATGCTGCTAATAAAATATAGACATAGTTTTCTAATGTGGTCTGGCAATAGTGAAGCATTATAGTTTGAACAATGGGTCAGTGTTGAGGTGACTGCAGTTCAGTTCTCTTTTGCCAGCTATGGTATAGCAGTGACTAAAGAGAAAGCAATGCCTGTGTATTAGGAACTTTGAGACCAGCTAGCAGAGCCAAATGGTGCAGCTAACCAAGGGATAACATGCAAAAACAAAGGCATTTTTCATATTCTCATAGCTAGGAATCAAATTTTACCCTGAGGACTACACTAAATTTTATTTATTCAGACTTTTTAGGTCTGGTTTGCAATATTTTATATTAGTGAAAGACTGAATCCATCTATGCTGGGTTAATTTCTGTCCAGCTAGGAAATGCATGTTGTCTTCATTAGAAATCCCAGGCCCTTATAAAAAGGCTGAATTTTCATCAAAGTGCAGCAAAATACTGAAGATCTGTTTTCTTCTCTCTTTATGAAAAAATTTCACTTAAATTCAGGCACTAAATTACTGATGATGGTTAAGTTCATGCTCTAAAGCCTTTTCAAATGTGTTGTTACCTGGTACAATGTACATAGACTTAGCGTCTTTACCACTGCTCCTGTATAAGCTGTGAGCTTGTGGTTAGAATGTCAGCCACCACTTCCATGCACTTATTATTTTAACAGATGCTATGATCACAGAACTTTTCTTACATCTCTGACATCACTGCATTACTTTTACAATTTAAACAAGTTTAAAAAAAAGGGTAAAAAACCCAGCCCAACTCGTTCAAGCTTTTTACAAATGTCAGACTGGAAATTATGCTTAGAGAATGTTGTATTCACTTCATAAATTGTAAATAGATTTCATTATAAATTGATTAGGAGGGCAAAAATTAGAGTACCATTTAAACTGCATTTTCACAAGTATTCATTAAGAAATGCATATGTTCTTGCACACTTCATAAAAAAAATGATCTGACATTTTTCTTTCTTTTCATTTGTTGATGGGTTGTCTGACAAACAGAACTATTTCCTGCAAAAAGAGAACCCCCTTTCTCATGAATTGCATTATTTTGAAAAAGAATCAATATAGTAAAATGTGAGAAGAGTAGAATTTAATTCCAAGGAATATGAAGAGATGGTATAACCCAGAGTACACTTGTCAGATACCTACCTTCTCTTAATGATGAAACTCCTGAAGGAGTGATGGTAGTTTCTTCAGTAGTATTTTGTGAATATTTACTCAGGATGACACTTCTGAAGAATCTGATTCAAATTTCACAGGTCTCTGACTCAGAAAATAAATTTCATGTCTTGATTGAATGCTGACATCTGAAACAGAACAGCAAGGAAGAAAGCTAATCTTCACTCACTTGAATCTGCCATTCATATACAAAAAATAGTATGTAAAAATCAAAAAGAAGAACTACAGAGACAACTCCCTTATATTTTACAGGGGGTTTTTTTACAAAATGATTTTTCTTTCCATCTCTAACTAAAAGAACAAATATTTACAACTCTAACTTCTAGAGGGAATTCTTTACTTAAAAGAGAAAGATACTTTTCTTTTTGCTATTATAATGGAGGAAGCAAAACAAGGCTGTGCTCATAAACAACCATATGATAGTCGCATTTCATGAGAATCCATATCTATCCCTGCTTCAAACTTAAACCTTAAAAGACATCGCCATTTCAAACTCTAGCTTCCTTAGCTTATCTCTGGTCTAGCAGCAATATATAGTCCATTTGCTTAATTTTACACTGAAAATTGTTATGGAAATATAATATTATCTGTCAACTTAAAATATTTTTTAAAAATTTAAAGAACCCAAAGCATTGTGGTAAAAATCCAGAATGTCAAAACTTCAAATAGTAAAACAAGACCACTAAATAAGCGTTAGTTACTGGAACAAGAGAGCTTTATGCCACGTATACTTTGCATAAAATTCTTACTGAAACTAGCGGAATTTTTGCAATCACATCACAAATCCTTCACATAAGATGAAAATATGCACATTTAATAGTTAGTCCTATGCCAAGCAAATAGTCATGAAACTGCATGAAGTACTAGCAGTTTCAGTAACTTCTATATGGTAACAATCATAAATTCTTCTAATAATGTCAAAAGAACATCAACACAGAAAGAACTTGAAAGACCTCAATTTCCAAAATGAAGATTCAGTGCTACTTTTCTTTTACATCTTTAGTTAGACATCACTATCAAGTATCTGTGATACCACTAAGTATCATTGAATGCCAAGTTATTAAATTTCAAATGAAAAAGCCAACGAACATTTTACAGTGGCATTCATTCAAGAGTTCAAAAAAATGGTTAAATGTGGATGTGTATTGATGCTGGATCAGTATTAGAATTTAAATACAGGCTAGATACAGAGTCCAATTCAATTAAATCACAGACATCTCTATCTTATTCATCGAAGCTCAGGGTTTCTTCACAGCTGTTTCACTTCAGTTTATGAGGGAAAGAAGGGCCTATTCCTAACTATGCAGTAGTTCTGAATCCAAAATTTCCACATGTTTGGATCCAACATTTGGGTCCTGGCCCACTTTTGCAACATTTCAGAGCAATGCCTTAAGACATCAAGTAAAAGGGGATTCTGGGATTAAAAGAAAAGAAAAAGGCATTTTGAAATCTAATTGGAAATATTGTGAATTATCCCCTCTGCACTATATACATTATTTCAGCATGTCTCCCAGACATGACCCACTTCCTGATAAAATTTTTTTATGAAAGAACCGGGCTACTGAAGCATCTGTGGGCATTTTGGTGATTCTGTTCTCTGTAACAGCAATATTGAGCAAATGCTTTACTTAGAAACATTTCTAATATCTCATCTAGCTCAAAAATAGTGTTTTGGCAAAACTTCCAGGAATATATATCTTGGTTTTTAAATTACTGTGCTTTTGGTAATGAATCTGCTTCCTTCACACCTGGAAGGGTTCAAGGCCAGGTTGGATGGGGTGCTGAGCAACCTGATCTAGTGAGTGACATCCCTGCCCATGACAGGAGGATTGGAACAAAATTACTTTTAAGGTCCCTTCCAGCCCAATCTATTCTATGATTCTGTGACTCAAATCTCGGAGAGTGCTTTTCACTAACTTTTAAGAAAGAAAAGTTGACAAAATGTATAACATTTATTTATTCATTATTTATAACATGAAATTTCCCTGCTGGTGTTTACTAACGGGTTAATTTATTTTGTTTAAATTCAATTTTATGATTAAAGTATAATCTCGTGCTACTGAAGTGACCATGAGAATATACTGTTGCAATATGACATAGCACTGTGACTCAGTCCAAGCCCAGCCTGTAGGATGATGCAATTGTGACAGCAGAGCAGCTCTAGTGAAAGTTTATTAAGACTTTTTATATGAAATGTAAAAGGAAAGACAGAGACATTTCAGGTCAGTCTGTTTCAAAAGTGAGGTAACGTTAAGCATTTATCATTAGTGTTTAAGCTAGACGTGGTGCTTCACTCAACTACTGACATTCCACGTGCCGGATCTTCTCTTTCTCACTGTCACATGTAAACGGTCTGCCAGTGGGACTGCAAAGCTGTGATCAAGAGTACAATGAAGCATTGTCCTTGGGCCTAAGAAGCATTGCACTCCTGCCTTCTGGAATCAAAATCCCATTGCATTTAACTATCTGTATGGCACCTTTTCATATCTAGTATCTTAAGATACACTGGATGATGAATGTTCTCTATTGAATATTCCAGTATTTCCCAACTTTTGAAGTATATATGCAAGTTTTTCAGAAGAACATATTACCTACTTTCTTATTCTCATCAAAATAATGACCTCCTGCTTTTGTGCACCCATAAAACAAAGCCTTCTTGCTTTATTTTATTTTATATATATATATATTACAAGGAAAATACACAGTTATCTCCCAGACAGTTTTTGAAATTTTGTAAACTCAGCACTGTTTAACTAGTGATTTGAATTTCCCAAATTTTGCATATTTTACTGCAAATAAAAAGATATTAAATGTAACTGCACTCTGGAGTATAGTTTTTTTGATATTTTATTGTCTACATCCATACAGAGGACCTAATATAAAAATTGGAAATGTGACATAATGGAATTAAAGCGCAGTCAAGCTAAGTAATATTGGATATGTTTCTGCAAAGGGAAAAGCAAATTTGATTGAAATTAGCTCTTAACTGAAAAGTACGGGTCAGCTCCAAAAAGTGACTAAAAATGAAAGTGAATTATGGTACCTCAGTGTCTCTAGCAAATGCAACATGTTGTAGTTCAAGTACAGACTCCAGGAAAAAAAGTCATAGACTCCAGTTAAAGTCATAGACTGCCAAAGGAAACCAAAATCCTGAGAGTTCCTGAGTGCATCCCACAGGTATGCATGAGTATTTTTAAGGAAAAATAAATCCATTCCAATGGGTGCATGTAAGTGTAACAGATCATGTCAGCACTTACAGAGTGTCATAAACAGCTATGCTGTCAAACAGCAAACTTCTTCATGCAAGTCCCTGCTCCACATTAGTTTGTCTCTACAGAAATAAGAACAAACTAAAAGGAACCCCATACATATTTTGATTACTAAAACTTCTTTTGAAATTTTGAAGCTCTCCAAAAGAAGTTTTAGTAAAATCATAACAAAATTCTCTATGTTGAGTGAAGTGATGTCATCCTGATGTTTTCTGACTTTCTCAAACCCCATAATGTTCTTTGAATTGCACTGCAAGAGCTTAGAATGCTTTTCAGACAGAAGTACCACTGCAGAATTCACATGGAAAGCAATTTCTGTTTTGTTCCATTGTTCTCTGCATGAACATTAGGTGAAAATCAGTAAAAAATATGTCTAATTTGTCTCAAAGAGAATGATGGAGTTTTAGGAGTACCACTAATTTCTTTAATCACTGCCCTAGGCTAACACTAATTTAAAAGTTAACTCCTTCCAAAAAGCTTAAGCTCTCTTCAAAAACTATTCTTCATCAGGAAAACTTCCAAGTATCAATGGAAAAAATATGTGTTTATTTGCAATGATCAAAGCCTAGCATTATTTACCTTGGGGCAATTTCAGCAGAAACAGCAAAAACCTTTTCCAGTCTTTTTTTTTCCCCAGTAAGGAAAATAAATTCTCTGTTTCATTTTACCATCTCAAAGGCCATGTTAATATAAATGTACATCCTAGAGTGAAAATGAATGGATGGGAAAAGCAAGAAATTTTCTCTCTGAGTAACTAATTTACATCAGGTGGGAGAGGGTTTGTTTCCCCCTAATAGTTAGGAAATAAATCTCAAGGTGTGGCAGACAACAAATATGCCACGGGAACTGCAGGTTTTTAAAGTGTGCAAATCTATTTTAGCTAGATGAAGGTTTTTGTAGAAAATGTTTGCCTGTGTTGTGATTGATAAAGTCATGTGTCATAATCATGTGCAATTACATTTGGGTGATCCAGTGAAAGTTATTCTGTTATTGCTTAAACTGTGAATAAGCACAGATGCACAGAACTCTGTGTACCTCACTTAGCTGTAGTGCTGTATTTTATTAATATCAACCCACGTTGGTAACAAGACATACAAATGGCTGATTGAAAGAAACATTTATCATCATTTTATAACACTGAGTGTGCTATCCTAAAGATATTTAAGTTCTTTGCATAAAACTAGGACAAAATTTTAAAAGAGTTTATGAGCATTACAAAAAAACCAGTTTTGTTTTAGCATTATTTGATTTTCATAACATGATTTATTTACATTTTTTTAAAAATTCACATATATGCATTAAAGTCCAGAATATTCCATTTTTATTGTCTAGTAGACCCAAAGGACTTGTTCTCTAGGAGAAAGAAGAGACTTTCATGCAATTTTCTGCCAGTAAAGTATCATTCTTAGAGAATAGCCTTTCCTGCATCAAACTGTACAGTAATTTCTAATTTCATATAAGAATCTCTTGTAGTGGAATAATCACATATCTGATGCTCTTATACTTCCAGAACAATCGTGCTAAATACAATCACTCATAGATAGTATTGTTAATTTCATGTGTACAGAAGGGTTACAGATGCTGTTAATATCTGAGGAGTTTAATAGAGTAAGTCTATAGTGAATTTTTATGTTTTTTCTAAGTTAGCAACAGTGAACTTCACAAATAAGGGTGCAATTTAAAATTCCCTGAGCTCAAGGGTGACTGACTTAGCCAGCCACAGGTGTAGGACATGCCAAATCTCTGTTTCCAGGCTTCCCCACTGTATGACTACACCTTCCTTTAGTTAGGGCAGGTTAGACACCACAGCCTGGGTACATCCAGGAGGTCGTTTAAATATGAAGGCCTCAATTACAAGCTGAATCCTACCCAGCAGAGTTTATTGTAGCTTCTGATTTTGTAAGAAACATTGCAGACACCAACTAGACTTACTAAAGTCAATAAATGAATAAAAAACCACCGCTGACTTCATAACAGTGGTGATAGATTTATTTCAGGATTTTAATCAGACCTCAGGAAGGCAATTTTTAGCTGTGGCTTTGAGTGCTGACTATCTGAAGAGAGTACCTGAATTCCTCAGTCAAGAGGCCTCTTTGCAAGAAGTTGCCACAGCTCTTCAGGGTTTGGCATCCCAAGGAAGTGGCAGTAGCTAATGAGCAGTTCTGAGTCTGATGTCTGACCTCCAGGGACACACTTAAGTCACCAACAACGCCCATGCTCAGCACAAGGCTGCTCTGCAACATCTTTAAGAGGCACATAAAATCCTCTCTTTACTTGTTATGCCTGAAGGTCAAGGGAAGTAATTGTGTCCCTCTGCTCTCGTGAGACCCTGGCTGTAGTGCTGTGTCCAGCTTCGGGACCCTCAGAACAAGAAAGTCCTGGATCTGTTATAGTGCCTCCAAAGGAGGGCCACGCAAACAGTCAGAGGGAGAGAGCATCTGTCCTGTGAACAGGGTTGAAAGTGTCAGGATTGTTCAGCCTGGAGAAGAGACGGCTCCAGGGAGACATTAATTGCAGCCTTTCAGTACTTGAAGGGGGCTTATAAGAAAGACAGGGACAAATTTTGAACAGAGTCTGTTGCAACAGGGCAAGGGGCATTGGTTTAAACAGAGGAAGGTCAGCTTAGAGTGGATATAAGGAACAAAGTTTTATAATGATGGTAGTGAAGCACTGGAACAGGTTGCCCAGAGAAACTGTGGCTGCCCCATCCCTGGAAGTGTTCAAGGTCAGGTTGGATGGGGCCCTGAGCAACCTGGGATAGTGGAAGGTGTCCAGGCCCATGGCAGAGGGGCTGGACTAGATGACCTTTAAAGGTCCCTTCCAAAACATTCTATGATTTTATGATGCCCTGCCTACCTTTGGCAGCCTGAGTTACTTTGTGTAAGCTAGATACTCCCCCATACTTAGTCTGAATCCCACTGAGCAAGGGTCACATTTGCTTCATGCTGTCTATCTCTCCCCTTCAAGAAATTGTCTTCATACATGGCATTTTCTTATACATGAATTTCTATGGGTTTGCGACAGAGAAAATGAGACTGCAGAAGCTTGCCTGGAATTCAGTTTGGAAGATGATGAAAGAAAGGGAAAATTCCCTCTGCTTCAGTACCAAGATTACAGGCAATTTTTCCAGAAGAGATTCTTCTATTGTTTTGTCTCTGGATAGATGATGTTGAAATAATTCAAAACAAATGAAGAAAAGTTTAGTCATATCAAGGAGCTAAAATGTTTCAGCTTAGGCCAATTCCATTTCAAATTACACTGATCAGAGGAAATATCCAAATTATCATACAAAACATTTAGAGCTTGTGAAAACTGAATTTTTCAGTAAAACTTTTGTTACTCATGTATTTCATGAGAACGTTTCCATCAAGACATATTTTATAGGCTCTTGGGAGAGTGCATCTAGAAAAAACTCCTCAAGGAAACATCTTGTGTTGGGAAAGGATAAAGAATTAATGCGATCACAATAAAAAACTCTTTGCCATCATAATGAAGTACTCTTTCCATCAACTTTTCATCATCAATTTTTGTCATTTTCCTCTAAAACAGGTTGTACTTTATGCAAGGTATCTATTCTAGGGGTGGGAAACGCAATCAGGAGGAAAGAAGGAGGGGAAAGGAATGAGTTCAAGGGCTCCCTGTTTAGAAAGGATTAAAGCAAAGTTTTTACAGACATTCAGATCAATCAGGTATCAAAAAAGGTAATTAACTACAAATATCTTCACCCTCCTCTACATTGTAATGAATATATTTTCACAAAAGATAGGACAAACTCCCTCTTCTACTACATGTTTGGAAAACAAACAAACAAAACCAACAAAAAACAAAACAGAAAAAAAAAAAAAAGGCAAAAAAGAAACATACTGTCACAAAGTAGAATTTAATATTTCTTAAAGCTCTTTTTCCTCCATATGCTACTTCATATAGTGTTCCCCAGAGACATGTGAAATTTTGTCTGTAAAATAGATTGACTTGACTTTTCATTCTTACTAGTTTTCTGTAATGCGGGAAAAGAAAAGAAAATATGTTCTTATTGCAGCATTGTTAGTTTTATCCATCTGGAAAGCATAGGTTTTCCTCTGTGGCATCCCAATGACCATAAGAATGGAGACATAATGACAAAGTTAGATGGTTTAATAAGCTCCTAAAGTCATTTTATTAAGCTTATAGTTTTTATTTTATTGAGCTTTTAAGTGTTTGTTAGCACATGAGATAACATACAAAACAAAAGCC
>WEIT01003339.1:98471-119022 GCA_013389985.1 Dryoscopus gambensis | reverse complement strand
GGGTGGGGGGACCGGGACCGGGATCGGGACCGGGATCGGGATCGGGACCGGGACCGGGATCGGGATCGGGACCGGGACCGGGACCGGGACCGGGACCGGGACCAGGTAAGGCCGCGGTCGGGCAGATCCCCTACCTGGGCAGGGAGAACGCCCCCGCTCTTGCCGGCCCCTAACAGGAGCTTTCCCCCTCTTCTCCACTCAGGGCGAACCGGCGATGGCGGCGGCGCTCCTCGGCCGCTTTACATGGATGTCCAGGCCACCACCCCGCTGGTAAGGGCCGCGCCGAGCTTGGGAAGCGGAGCGTCACCCGCACACTCCCGGTTCTCTCGCTCGAGCCGTCGCCTGTGTCCCGGGCTGCCACTGGGACAGAGGCGGCGTTCGGCGCCGACTGTAGCGGCACAGGCTGTTCCAGTCACCACAGGGCAGTCCGGGCATCCCCGTGGACGGGCAGCCCCAGCGCCGCAGGGCGAGAGCGTGGCGGAGCCGGGAAGGGGCTCGCACCGACCCCTGCGGGAGTGGGGACGGCTGCGAGAAGCAGGAAGTGAATTCAACCGAAATACTGATCTGTCATTTTTCTTAACATACAAGGCCTTGTATCCTTTCTGCTCAGAAGAAGGGGCAGATTGGATGGGGCTTGGAACGACCTGATCTAGTGGAAGGTGTCCCTGTCCGTGGCAGGGGCGTGGAACAAAATAAGCTTTAAAGTCTTCCAACTCAAACCGGTCTGTGATTCTGTTTTCTCAAATGATGCTGTTCTTCTTTGACCTTCGGTGCAGGTCAGGGTTACATGCACAGAACATAACTGCCGAATAATCGTGTTGCACGTAACATGTACTAGCCTCAAGTTTTTAAGATCTGGCCTGAGCTAAAGCAAAACACTGACAGAAGTGCTGCTGGTCCTGCGGTAGGGGGTGTGTCCAGATGCTTTTCCTTCTCCTTTTCTAAGGCTGGGTGGTTTGTGTTCCACAGGATCCCAGAGTCCTGGACAGCATGCTGCCATACCTGACAGCCTACTATGGCAATCCCCACTCCAGGACCCATGCTTACGGCTGGGAGAGTGAGGCTGCCATGGAGAAGGCGAGGCAGGTGAGTCTTCGGCTCTCCCACAGTCATGTTGGTTTTCCTGCTGCTGAGGAAATTCAGGGTCAAAAGAACCTAAAAAAAAAGAAAAAAAACCTCCCCTGTTCTCTGTGGGCTGGACTTAGCAGCTTCCTCTTTGCTTAGTGGATTTATTGCTGTACTTTAGTAGATTTATTGCAAGAATAAATAGAAAAGTTGGAAGGGACTCGTAAGGATCATCAAGTCCAACTCTGGCCTTGCACGGGATACCCCAACAATCCCGCTGTGTCCCTGAGAGCATTGTCCAAACACTCCTTGAACTATGGCAGGCTTAAGGCTGTAACCACTTCCTTGGGGAGCCTGTTCCAGTGCCCGACCACCTTCCGGGTAAAAAACTTTTTTCCTAATACCCAGCCTATACTTTCCCTGACACAGCTCTATCTGTTCCCTCAGGCCCTGTCACTGGTCACTAAGAGCAGAGAGCTGCCTCTCTGCTGCCCCTCATGAGGAAGCTGCAGCCCCCAGTGAGGTCTGACCTCAGTCTCCTCTTCTTCAGACTGAAAAAACCAAATGACCTCAGCTGTTTGTTTTACAGGCTCCCCTCTAGGCCCTTCACCATTTCATGACCCTCCTCTGGATGTTCTCTAATGACTTCATATCCTTATATAGATTTGCCCCAAACTGCCTCCAGGACGCGAGGTGAGGCCACCCCAGCGCAGAGCAGAGCAGGACAGTCACGCCCTCGCTCGGCCGGCCGTGCTGGGCCTGATGTCCCCCAGGACAGGGCTGGCCCCTGGGGCTGCCGGGGCACTGCTGGCTCCTGTTCCACTTGCCCTCAGCCCAAACTCCCAGCTCCCTTTCTGTGGTGCTGCTCTCCAGCCTCTTGTTCCCCAGCCTGTCTGGACATCCAGGGTTGTCCACTCCCAGGTGCAGAAGCTGGCACTTGCTCCAACAGTGAGATTAGAGCAACTGAAATGGCAGAAACCAATACTTTAAGCAAAAGTGCCTCAGTATTTTTGGTGTCCTGGACTCACAAGCATGTTGGTGCAGTCATTGGACTAACTCCATATTTTATCATTCTTCTAATCTTAGGTATGGGGGTTTGTAACTTTTTTTTTGAAGTAATACGTAATGGGGTTTTGTCTACTTAAGCCTTTATCTCTTCTATAGGTTAATGCTTAATACCACTCCTAATGACTGTGGATTCCTTGTGTATTTTATATTAATGCAGATATGGAGACTATTTGTAGCATAACTCTGTTAGGTACCAGCTGTAATCCCTTTGAGGCTCAAGGGGGTATTCTTGAAAACATTTCACATGTATTTTGCTGTAGTGAATTCATTGTATGTTTTCTTAACAAGTCACATTTGTATTTCTTTTTAAACAGCAAGTTGCAGATTTAATAGGAGCTGATTCAAGGGAAATTATATTTACCAGTGGTGCAACAGAATCTAATAATATGGCAATTAAGGTAAAAGATGTATACCAATTCTTATTTACTATGTTAAAATTATGCATTTAAGAGCTGTATGCATCTCTCAACAATTTAAATGTTAATATGTTGGAGTAGGAAGCAAATATTTGCATTCCTGGATTTACTTTTTGTGATACTGTGTTACATATGTGGAGGAAATTCATGGATGAATGTTTTGGTGCCCAGGACATATTTTTGAGGGCAGTGTAAAATACTCGATGCTTATCTTGCATACACTAAATACAATCCTGCTTATGTAATTAAAATACTGTGAAAATGTAGTGGACATGAGGATTGGAAACTTTTTTCTGATGAAGACTAGGTTGTGTATGTAGTATGTGGTTGTTCAGATTTCTCAGTGTTTATGACTCCACTGCAAAAGCTTTCAAAAAAATGCTTTGGTTAATGGCATCTACAGCTTCTAGCAGTAAACATTTTCACAGAGTTTTTGAAAAGTGAGATGATTTTAAAAGCAAGTGCTGATGGAGGTATGTACTATGGATTATGTGTCAGTACCTTTTAGATTCATGACTTGGGTCAAACAGGAAAGATCCAAATGAATTATGTCTAAGTAGTAATTTCTTATTTCCAATCATTATGTGTAATGCTTGCTTTCTTCAGTGGTCTAATGCTTGCTTTCTTCAGTGGCCAATTTCTTTTTCATGGACTGTGCCTGACAGGGTGTGGCAAGGTTCTATAAATCCAGAAAAAAGCATATCATTACTACGCAAACAGAGCACAAGTGCGTGTTGGATTCTTGTCGTTCCCTGGAAACAGAAGGTTTTCGTGTCACGTATCTACCTGTTAAAAAAAATGGGCTCATAGATCTGAAGGTAAGTTGTTACTGACTGAAAGAAACTAAAAATAAAAGAAGTTTTTGCTTCAAATTAATGCTCAAGACCTTGTGTCCTCTAGATGAAAAAGAGGAAAGGATGACAAATATCACAAAGTAGAATGAGAGTCATAGTTAAATATGTCAGACCTGGAGGAAGATTTTCTGTTCTGTCTGTTGCCCTACACTTTATCTAAACCAAAACATCCACCTCCTATCCCACCATTCAGCTGCTGCTGTGCAGGTGGGTCTGTTGTGTACCCTATAGGGAGCCCAGTACTTGAGGCATTTTTTCAGTGATTGCAGTACTCCGTATGGCTGTCCATGAGGCAACCCTTTTGTGTGTACTGGCTGCAGCCCTGAGATGTAGAAGTTGTGTGTTTTTAGTTCATCGTTGACATACTGTAACACAGGGCAGCAACAGTTTTATTCCCAGTCCCTCACCTGCCATGGAGAGCAGTGGTGTGTGTGTGATGGGACTGAGGGATCAGCCTGTGGGCACAATAATGAATTGTGTTTTCTGGGCATTTTGCTGCAGACGTGGTGTGACTTTTGTATAAAGTGCTGTTCCTTTACAGCCAGCCTCACCTTGGCTAGAAGAGGCTTAAGCTGTTCTGTGGGTGTTTAATTCATTAAAGAAAATAGTTCAGAGAAATATACGGACTATAGCAAAGCCTGTTGAGATTTGATTTAATCAAGTGGAGTGGCAGGTGCATTGAAGGGTTAGGACATGCAGAAATGCAATTGATCCACTCCTCTTCCTACAGGCATTTAATGTTCAAGTGGGTTAGTGTTCTCCCCAGGGCTATTTGTCAGAACCCCAAGTGTTTGTTGCGAATGAGGGGCTGGAGGTTGAGTTTCTGGCAAATTGAAGATGTGCACTGGAATCCTGCTTCTCTGTTAGTCACAACTTTTGTCCCTCTGAATCTTTCACCAGGAGCTGGAGGCTGCGTTCCAGCTGGATACAAGTCTGGTTTCTGTAATGACTGTAAATAATGAAATAGGAGTAAAGCAGCCAATTCATGATATTGGTAAGTACACTGTGGCTTCCAGATGCCAGCTAAGGTTGCTTCTGCTTCATTTTAGTTAATGTTTTCATCCCCAAATGGTACTGATGCAAAAGATTAGGTGTAATATAGCTAAGGAAAAGATAATAACATAAATATTTTAAAATAAAATTGTAATATAAATAAATAATACTGCTGTCCAAAGTAAAAACTGATTTTAGAAGGGAAATGAGAATGAATTTCAGTACCTTTAAGGTGAGCATTGCAGCAATCATTGCTCTGGATGGATCAGCTGCAATTCATTGGACTTTACGATGGGTGAAAAAATTGCACAGAATAACTGGCCAACATATATACTGTAACAATTTCTTGAGCACTTGTAGTGTTTAAGAGGAGAAATATGTAGGATTTGGAGTGGGAGAGGATGGTGAACACCACACTTAGACAATCCTTCCCCCAGTATTGTCATATATAGTCATGAACAATTCCTTTGTAGACCAAAAAGCCACTGAAGAGCTACGCTTCTGGAACAGGAGGCAGGGAGAGGGTGAGCCAGGCTTTGAGCTGGCAGGTGGAGTTACAGGGACCGCAGAGCAGGTGAAGGGAGACCCTGGAGAACCACGGTTGGTGGAGCAAGTGATGCCTTAGGTTTTAACTTTTATATTTTTCAAATCCTATATTGCCTAGTGTGTAACGCTGAAGTTTCTTGTAGCCTGCTTGCTGCTGTTCTCTTATGCCAGATAGACACAGCAAGGCCTCTCCGAGCTTGTTATTCAAAGACACTCAGATTGTCTAGAGGCCCAAAACTAGGGCCTCTAGAGAGGTGGAGAAATTTTTCAATTCAATCTAATTACATCATTAGCTAAAGTTTTAATTGGCGAATTTATGATGATATGCAAGTGAACCAAACCTATAAATGTGGGAAGAACTCATGACTTGTCATCTGTATTGGGGTCCATTTTGGATGTAGCCTTTGGCTTCCCAGGGTGTACTTTTGAAGGCCTTCAAATAAATACCCTTTATTCCCTTATTCCTGTCTAGTCTCTGCTTCTAGGTAGCCACTCAAGGCATCACAAGCAGGGTGAGTGGGTGCCTACATAGGCAGGTCCCTGGATCCCAGGTGATTTGTTGATAAATTTCCTGTGACAGTAACAAAACATACACACATACCCTTTCTGTCCTGGTTTTGCCCCAGCTGGCAACCAAGCACCTTGCAGCCACTCACTCACTCCCCCACCAGCAGGATCAGGGAGACAATTGGAGTGATGAAAGCTAGGAAACTCATGGGTTGAGATAAAGACAGTTTAATATGGAAAGCAAAAACCATGCACACAAGCAAAGAAAAACAAAGAATTCTATACTGCTTCCCATGGGCAGGCAGGTGTTCATCCATCTCCACGAGAGCAGGGCCCCATCCCATGCAGTGGTGACTTGGGAAGACAAACACCATCACTCCAAACATCTCCCCCTTCCACCTTCTTCCTCCCAGCTTTCTATAGTGAAAGCAGATGACATATGTTATGTGGTCCGGAATATCTCTTTGGTAAGTTTGGGTCACCTGTCCTGGCTATGTCTCCTCCCAGCCTCCCATGCACCCCCAGCCCCCTTGCCAGCATGGCCATACGAGGGGCAGAAGATGCCTTGGCTGTGTGTAAGCCCTGCTCAGCATAACAAAAACACCTCTCTATTGTCACCCCTGTGTTCAGCACAAATCCAAAACAGACCTATACTAGCCATTGTGAAGAAAGTTAGCTCTACCCCAGCCAAAACCAGCACACCTTCATATTCAAGGTATCTTTTCATAAGATATTTGAGTTCTTAGACAATATTTTGGCTTTGGCTCTGCTCTGAAGTACATACTCTGTAGGGTATTGTTTTCTTAGGCTGTGGCAGGCATCTTGTTGTGCAACTGATTTTCTTCTTGCTTAGCTGCTGCATTTATTTTTTTCTTCATTAAGCTCAAAGCAGCATTTTTCCCAAGGCTTTTCAAGGTTCTGTTTCTTTCTTAACAAGCGTTTAACCATCAGTGAGTTGCTTGTAGGCCCGAGGACTCTTTTTTTCCTCCTATGCTTATATTGTCAAGGCCCTTACTATGGTCCCATGTTTAAATGCCAGAGACAGCTGATGCCAGCCCTAGTTCCTCTAGTATGTTCTCATAACACCTTTATAACAGGTCCCAACAGGCCAGGCCTGGGCCTTGCAGAGGGAGCCTGAGGCCCTCTTACCATGTGGGCTGTGGCCTGATATTGCCTGTGGCCTGACCTTGCTGGACCAAAGGAGGACTACTTACCCTGTGAAGTATCATGTTGAACCTCTTGTGCAGAGGACAGGTCTCGGATGCAGCTGCGCAGATTCCGTGGAAGATACATTGTGATTTTTTTGATGACAGAAGTAAATAATATTTATGTTTACTGCCCATGAACAATACCTTATTTTGTTGCTTTGTATATTTTAGCCTGGTGACGGGCTCAGCTGACTTCACGTGGTAGTAATAAGTGTGTGCGTGAAAATTCTGAGAATGCTTTTGAAGCTGAGTGTTGGAAAACTTGGAAAATAGAGGAAATGACATAAAAATACTTGGCAAATACAAACTTGGAAGGCTGGCTTGTACTGGATGTTGAGAAGGAAAAGAATCAAAAAACAATTTTGTCCAACTGTGGGGTCATTCTTGTGTGGAAACTTTGATGTTTCATGCAACTGTTTGTTCTTAAACTCGTTAGCTGTGGGTTTGGAAATAATCTCACTTCTTAACAGTAGAAGACCTTCAACAGTAGAAACTTCTCAACTGAAGAAATTCACTATAGTCTTACCTGCCTAAACCTGTGCCAAGGCATCAGCTATAGCAGCCCCTGCACAGCCTTAGCCACTTCACTGTAAAAGAAACATCACAGCCCCCATTTCTACCTTTGTCACCCCAGATACTTCAATAACCTCTTGTTTTAGATTCACTGGTGCTTTAGATCCATTGCTGGAATCTTTGGGATCATAGCAATTAGATAAGGTAATGTGGTTTTGGTTTGGTGTTTTTGTTACAGGTGAGATCTGCCGTGCACGTAAGGTTTTCTTCCACACGGATGCTGCACAAGCGATTGGTAAAATTCCTATGGACGTCAACAACATGAAAATTGACCTAATGAGCATCAGTGGCCATAAAATTTATGGGCCCAAAGGTACTCACTGAAGTGCTTTATAGGCAATTGTTTCCATACCTATCTTAACGTAACTGCGCAAGGTATGAAGTCAAACCCGTTTGTCCTAGTGTCAGTTACTTAAGCTGTAGAAAACTGTTCTGAGTGGTGTGAACAGACTTCAGAGTAGGTCAGGCACTGCTGCCAGCCTAGAGCTGCAGTAAGTGGATCTTCAGTGCTAGATGGGTTGAGGTAGCTTCACTGAAGGAGGAAACAGTGTTGTTATAATGATGGCAGCATTACAGCAGTGGGGTTTTCAGGAGTCATCTGCTTGGTGTGAAGCAGAACTGATGCTGAAATGATTGAAATAAAATCACTTGGTTATAGGGCAAAGTTTAGATCAGAGTGTGACTTGCAACAAGGAGACCAAAGGGTTTGATGATTTTTGACTGTTTTCTACAAGCTACTTCCAGTGGCTTCTTTCCCCCAGCTCCATTTGTGCGTTTTCTTTGCAGAATGGGGTTTAATATCCAGCTATGCATTTTCTAGTTGACTCACGAATACTAAAAGTCCAGCTATTATTATTGTCATGGTCCATTTAGTTTGTGACAGCAGGTGTTAGCCAGAAAGGATAACAGGTTTGCTGTATGCTAGGTGCTATTTAGAAACAAAAGACAAAATTCTTATTTTTTAACATGTTTTTTTTCTGTATGAGTTTTGCTGAGAGCTGAAGACATTATATCTGGACAAGGACTAAGTTTTCAATCAGTAACTTTGGACAGATGACAGGCATAAATTTTTGCAATTTGTTATGCCTGGAAATTGCAACTGTTCTTCCTGTGGTGACAGTCACTCCTTAAGTGTACCAGGGCACTTGAGGACATGAAAATTTGGTTTCTAGGTGAGGAGAGCGTTAAATTGACTGGCTATCAAAACTGGCTCATCTAATCCACTCACTGAAAATTGTTGCCACTGTTGAGTCTTCCTAATGAGAAGAAAGGGAGAGGACTCCAGGGACTGGTGCTGGCCTAGTATCCAGGGAAAGAATTTGGAAGTCAGTAAGAGAACGTTAGTGAATGCACATAAAAACTCCAGTGCAAAGGGATGAACTTCAGCTGTGTACAGGAATTATGGGAAGGAAGGGAAGTGCCGTGTCCTTGGGTGACTGAAGCACAGTGGAAGAAGCTGAGCTCCCATGGCTGAAGCTCTGCAAGCCTGGACATGAACACTGGGAACAAACACCATTTCCTAGAAAATGATACTGAACTTGTTCACTTTACTAACTGGACACTCCAGTTAAGTGTCCCCATGCGTGTTTGGTGTGAAAATAAGGAATGTTACCAAAGCTTGAAGTCCTTGCTCATAATTTCAGAACTCTGGGCACTATGTTAAAGCAGCTTTGCTTGTTTCCAAGGGGTTGGTGCTCTCTATGTTCGCCGCCGACCACGCGTCAGGCTAGAACCCCTGCAGAGTGGGGGAGGCCAGGAGAGAGGCCTGCGGTCTGGAACCGTGCCCACGCCTCTAGCAGTGGGACTCGGGGCAGCGTGTGAAGTGGCACAGCAAGAGATGGAGGTATGTGAAACAAGATACTTGTCCTGGGTTCCAGCAAAATAGTATAACAGCACCACTGAGGTCTTGGATTCCTTAGGTCTTTTTGCATGCATGTAACTGAATTAAATTTGATTCTCATGTTTTAGCACTAAGTGAATGTTTTGAGAACTTAAGGGATATTTTTGGGTAATTGTAAGTTCTTTCTAAAGTTCCTTTTTTCTTGAAGTTGACTGAGTCGTAGTTTTCTACAACAAGGCTACAATTGATAGGTTTGATGAAATATGGCTTTATGTGCTTGTATTCACTTCTCCATCATGCATGTGTATTAACAGCATCTTTGAAATAAATGTTGCGTTTATGCAATGTATATTGAAAAAATAAGACTTCCCAGTCTGTTATTATGTCTTGTACCTATTGAGTATAAGTTCAAGTTTACTGCAGCTTTGCAACTAAGAACTTATTTTCTTTTTCCATAGCTTGGACAGTAAAGTTTACTTGCTAGGTCTGGTGTCTGAGCTTCTGTATGCTTCTACATTGGTTTTTGGGCACCAATGCCTTCCTTACAGCTGGAATGTAAAAATACTTACAGTGACAATGGGATGCATAGGCCAGATACCTGCACCCACAGGGTCAAGCTTCTTCCTAGAAGACAGACAGAATTCCACCATCTGAGCTGTGTGGTTTTGGAAGTTGAGGCTAAAGAGCCTGCAGAGTCTGAATTCTGCACAAGCCTCATCTGGATTCTCCTCCTTGCCTGGCAGAGTTAGGGCATTTTAAAACCAACTAGTGTTGGAGCTAGCCTGGTTTTCTTTTAACTTTTCCAAGTGTAAACAAGCATGAATTATATGTGTGCATGTGGCCAGTTCTGTGTGCTAAAGCTGATCCCAGACCTTTCAATTTTCTTGGTGTAAGTGACCTCATTTTTCAGTCTAGAACAAGGCACTGCATGTGGGCAGTTCTCACTGTGCAGGTTACTTATTGCAAAAGCTGAGTTCATACTAATTTGCAAGTCTGTGTCTTTCTGTAGTATGGTTAGAGAGCTCCAGGGAAATAAGAGGCTCTTGCCATAATTGGTGTCCTTTCTTGTGCAGAATGCTTCATCTTCTGCATTGCCTAACTTGTCTTTAAACACAAAGAACTCAGTACTTTTATGAAAGTAAGTTTGGCAGCTTGTGTATGTAGATCTTTCTGAACGGTTTGAAACACTTGTGAAGACTGAGCTAGCTAGGAGCCAAGTGGTTATTCTCTTTTAAAACAGTGTCTAGAGCAGGCAAAGTTTGACAGTTTAAGGTGCAGCTGTTCTGGCCAAACCTGGTCTGGCCAAACCCAGTTACTTAATTCTGCTTGCAGCTGGTGACACAAAGCAGTTTGAATGAAGTCAGACTGTACACTGTTTATTATTTGTGTTTTTTCTGGTTTCTCTGCTAGTATGACCATAAGCGAATCTCACAACTGGCAGAACGACTGATTACAAAAATAATGAGTGAAGTTCCTGATGTGGTGATGAATGGAGATCAAGAGCACCGCTATCCAGGTAACTCAAGCAAAATTCTGAGCTCGATAGTACTGACTGGCTCCTTGGTGTTAATGGCTGTGGCTCAGTAATGCACCTGGGCACATGATGCAAGTCCTGCCTTGCAGGGGACAATTTGCCTGAGATTTTAGTTGATGGATTCTTTTTTCTATTTCATTTATTTGTATGTAGGATGCATCAATTTATCTTTTGCATATGTGGAAGGAGAGAGTCTTCTGATGGCTCTGAAAGATGTGGCTCTGTCTTCAGGAAGGTAGGTGGAATGTATGGGAAGGATAGCAGTGTATTTTTAAGAGAAAATAGCATCTGCTAATGAAGGTAAAAGCTAAGGAGTAGTCTCCTCTGAATATTTGCTTATTCAGTTAATGAGTCAGCCTGGCATTGATTACATTCTAAGGTGGTGTTTAAGTGACACATTTCAACTGAAGGTCAAATTTATTTATCCTGGAAGAAAAAAACAACAAACAAAACCACAAACAAAACCAAACAAAAACCAACAGCAACAAAAAAATCCTATCAAAAAGACCTCTACAAAACTACAAAAACTAACTCAGAAATTCTTACCTACTAGCCTTGCAAACTGGTTATTTGAGTAGCCTCGACTTGTACTGGTGACACTTTCATTCTAAAGGCCACCAACATTTGAGCAGCTTCTGTCCTTTGGCAGGTTTTAACTGCAATTAGTGAGGCTGGGCACATATCTGAATTAAATCAGCTCATAGTTCCTGTGTTAAATGCAAAAGCAAGAAAGAAAATGGCATGTGCTTTTATCACACTCCCCTGACTACAGGAGTGACGAGTAATATATCTGTTACCAAGACAAACCTGATGTTTATGATGAAATGAATGGAGTGGAAGGATGCCCCCCACTCCTTCCCTCACCTTTGAGAACAAAGCGGTCAACATATCCTAACTAGAAACTGGTTGGCATTATGAGCAGGAAGAACAGGTCTCCACATGACTGTCTCTGAAGCCAAACACTTCTGTAATGTGAAGATCTCTAATGAGTTTCTGCTTTGTGCAGTGGGGAGCTGTTTACAGCTGTTCAATTAGCACTGCATGTTGCTACCTGTAAAAACTGAGTCACAATATGTAACCAGTTCTGTATACTGCTGCAAGGTGGAAGCTCTCTCTATTGACAACTGCAATCATCTTGCTCTGGATCCTTCTGTGCACTGTTTTTCATTTATTTGTTCTGCTGCCAAACAGCAGCTTGTGAAGTCTTTTGTTTTTTTCCATTTGTGGTCCTGGTGTGTTATCTTCTCTGGATAGTTTTTGTCTTTGTCTTTTTTTCACAGCCTCTACTTCAACTACCTTCTAATCTGCATTCCTGCTGCCTCTATGTGGCATTGTGTTTATTCTTGTGTATTATCTGTATTCTCTCTCCTTTCCTTATGCTCCTAATTTATTACTCTCATTTCTCGCTAATGCCTGCCCCTTGTGTTCTTTTTTCTTCAGTAGCAGAAATATCACTTTACTTGCTTGTATTCACTTGTGGTTTCTGGGAGGCTGGGGAAGCTGATACAGGTTGTTGTAAAGAGGTAAATGACCTGTTCTTTGTTGGAGGAGATTAAGCAAAAGTCTGACATTTCCCTGCCTTCCCTTTCCCAGTGCTTGCACATCAGCCTCTCTGGAGCCTTCCTATGTTTTGCGGGCAATCGGAACAGATGAAGACTTGGCTCACTCATCTATAAGGTGTGTGGAGTGGTCTGCCCTAGTGCTTCCAAATATTTTTCTTTCCTGATAAAAGTAAGTGGTAGATTTGTTCCACCCCCTCCATATGCATGTTATTCAGTTCCTTATTGATTTTCTTTTGGTTTAGGTTTGGCATTGGTCGTTTCACTACAGAAGAAGAAGTGGATTATACAGTGCAGAAGTGCATACAGCACGTGAAGAGGCTGAGGGAAATGAGGTGAGACATTGTCTCGTTGAACATGAAGACTTCTTAGGTGTGATAATCATGGGAAGAATTGGACTTAGTTGAAAGTACTTGTTTGCTTCAAAAATCTGGTGGTGTTTCTCTATATCAGCAAACAGTGTCCCCGAAGTGGGTAGGGGCCTGATTTTAACATTAATGACAAATTTCTAAGGAAACAAATCTGACACCAAACTCTTTCCCAGATCCTGCCTTTGTCAGAGGAAAGAATATGAGTAGGGCAGGCACATAGGGCAGTACCTAGGAGGTTTTAAGCCAGAGATGGTATTACTGAGTTAATGTATTGATAAATTGTTTTATTCTGGGGAAACGGAAAGACTAGTGACTCATCTGGACAGTGAAAATGCAAGGGTTCAGTCTCAGGGACACCAGTGCTTTATGCTGAATGTGGGAGCAGGAAATGAGGTGGAGCACCTGCCCTCTCACCTCTTGTATTTTGGGTTGAGGACACAGTTGAGGGCTGATCACCTGAAGCTCACTGACCTCCAGAAGGGCAAGACAGGCAGAGAGATATCTCCTAATTCCTTGTGTTATTGATAAAATTGTCTGTTTAATTATTGTTGATGATGTCCTGTGCGTTTTAGCTAGGCCTCATTTTTCTCCTTTTCTTTACAGCCCACTCTGGGAAATGGTGCAGGATGGAATTGACCTCAAAAGCATTAAATGGACTCAGCACTGAGAAAACATTGCTATCCATGGACTAGATGTGGATTAAAATGCGTTTTTCTGTACAGTCTTGAGCAAATTATGCAGCACTTCTGTTTTCTGACACTTGCAATTTGAATGGAGAACTACCCTTTCAGACCACAAAATCTAAGAAGCCAAAATTGAAACTAGTCTTTATCATGGAGAAAGGCAGGCTTATCCAACACCCATTGTGTTTCTAATGACACACAGAAATTTATGCTAAAAAGTAATTTATTCAGAAATATATTTTCTAATGAGAAAATTAAATCAGCATGTTACTCCCAGGCCAGTGAATCCTGGCAAGAGGTTGCTTCTCAGTGTAACTCATCCCAAGTCATTTTTGTGCTTGCACCTCAGACCTGTTGCAAATTTGTTCTGTTTGAGGTGGGTATCCTGCAACATTAGCTGGGTTTTGCCTCTCAAATGCCTTGTACTGCAAGAAATTCTCAGATAGGAGGACACTTGGATCTCTAGACGAAAGGGATGCCTCAGTGTGGCTATGTGCCTTCACAGATAAGTTGTATGTGCAGTTAAGAACAATTCTGAAATTGAGTATTTTTGGGTAATTTTCGTTGTTTTTTTGTGTGTGCATCTTTTTTGTGTGTGTGTGTGCATTAATCCAAAAGATTCCTCTGTGTTCCAGGGTTTATGGTACAATCAGGATGCACTTTGCTGTCCCCAGCATTGGGTTTTTTCCATGCAATTTTTTCTCAGTGAGGAAAGAAAACTTGAATGACTGGCGGAGGGGATATGCAGAATATGTCAGCTTTGGTGGCAGCACCAGTTTTGTGGGAGCATGAGTAGTAGAGGTGGTGGGGAGAGCAGATACAGTGCAATGTCTTAAGGCAGTCTGGGGTTTGGAGGGGTTTTTTCTTGTTTTTTTTTTTCTCCCCTTGTCATGAGACCTTTGCTGTTGCTTGGTTTGTCTGTGGGCCCTTGGCTTCTGTCACTGCAGGGAGTCTGCCCAGCTCAGCCTGTATATTTTGTCTGGAGATAAGAACACGTGGCACTGAAGTTTTCTTTGTCTGACAAGAGATTTGCATGGGAATCTGTTCCCTGCACATGCTGGGGGAAGTATCTGTTAAAAAGGTTTTGATGAGATTAATTCGTATCAGTGTTTCTCCTTTCTTACCTTTGGTGATCTTTCCAGTAAGAAACCGAACCCTGTATGGCAAAGTGCCTTTGTTTCAGTGCATAAACAAAGAGCTCTCAAATTAATTGTGTTGATTGATGGATGCTGTGTTAGCTGCTGAATTTGATATACCCCATAGACAGTATGTACACCTTGAGTTTGGGATGGAATTTACCTGGAGGATTAACCCTGTGGGGTAAAAGCCGAAGCTGAATCTCACAAGATGGATTGTGTTACAGAAGCTTGTGCATTTTTTGTTATTAAGGACAGATTTAGTTGTTTGTAATGCAAAGCTAATCCTTGGTTGTTCTATTTGAAATGACTAGCTTTAACAGTTTTAATATTGTAGTGCTGGCACCTTATATTTCATCACAACATTTTTAAGAATACCATATGCATAAATACGTTTTAGTGGTGTTGTATGTACTCTTTTTTTCATCCTTGGGCCATGTATATTTTCTGGATTAAGCATGTGATAACATACTTTCCCAGCATGTTTTAGAAATATATGTTCATGAATTGTTCTTTGTGTTTTGAGAATGATGAAAAATTACAGATAAGAATTAAATGTGGCTACTGTCTGTCTTTTCGGATCCACCTTTCTGGGTAAACCATGCAGGACAATCAGTAAGTTGCTGAATTGCCGCTTTCATTAGGAAACAGAGAAGGATGAACTTTTCTGCGAACATGGTTAGAAGTTCACTGTCATCGAGTTGACATTTGACTTTTGAAGAATCATTCTTCTCAAACTCAATGCCTGATCTGAGCTAATTTTTTTTTTAATCAAATAGCTTAAATTGTGGTTATTTTGAGAAAAAGGGAGCCCCAAATCTTGAAGATTCTGACCACCTCTTATGTGATAAGATTTAAAATAAAAATTCTACATGTAATGGTTAGAGAAACTCATTCATACTAGTAAAAAATATTTATTTGACATGTTTATAGGACAAGATGAGGAAAAATGTATGGTGGAGATACTTCTCCCCATGACAGAAAGAGGTAATGCCAAGGATGAGCATCTAGCTGTACCTCACTGAATGCAGTAAAGCCTTTTGGGGGAGGGCAACTTCAGTCTATCGCACTCTTACCAGTTGGATGCCAGTGTATGGTGGTGCATCCATCCCCCCCAGGCTGCACCATGATCTGAAAAATGCTCATTAGGCTGATGCCTTGAAGTGGCTACCTGAAAACAGAGGCTAGACAAAAATAAGAGAATAAAAGTAGGTATTTATTTGGAGGGCCTTCAAAGGTACACCCTGGGAGTGTAAAGCCTATGGGGGGCTCCACCCAAGATGGACCCCAGGTCATGGGTTCTTCACACTTTTATAAGTTTGGTCCATTTGCATATCAGAGTTAATTCTCCAATTATAACTTCAGTTAATGATGTAATTACCCCAAGTTTGCCCCTCCTCTCAAGGCTTTAGTTTACACATTTTGGGGCCTGGGACAATCTGGGTGTCCTTGGAGAGCAAACCAGGAGAGGCTTGTTCTGTCTAACCAGCATGAGAGAACAGCAGCTAACAGGCCACACGAAACTTCAGAGTTAAGCACTAGGCAGTACAGGATTTGAAAAATATAAAAGTTAAAACCTAAGGCATCAGGCCTTGGCCTTGATGAATGGCCCGGGGGCTCAGCTCCTCTTGAGATTATCAGAAACATTGCTCCAGGAACTGCTGCTGTCCAATGAGCTCCTGATTTTTTTTTTTTTTTTTAACAGCTTTGGAAACTTTTTTTCCTGAATGGCATAATATTCTTGTTCTCCCACTTTGAAAGAAAGTTTCCGACCCGAAGTGGGGCCAGGATGAAACATTGTTGTGGCTAAAGCCCATCTCTTGTGGCGCCATCAACAGTGGCCCTGAATGAGACCCTTGGGGCTCTCCTGGGCTTCAGGGACCTCCCTGTGCTGGGGCCTCTCCAAGCTGGGAACTCTCCCGTTTGCTGCACTCAGAGAATTCCCGAAGGACGGTCCTGGGCCGATCCCTCTACTTCTTGAGGCTCTGCCCTTCACCCAGTGAATAATGCAAAAGCCATATGAAAGTGAGTATTTCAGGCAGAATTGTGCCTGTGCCTGCAGGGCTGTGATCTTATTAGCGACAGGGAGACCCATTGGGATGACTCTTGTGCCTGGAGAGTTGCAATGGAAGGATACAGGCAGTGAGAAGAGAGGCAGTGTTACTCTCTATGTCAGTGACTACCTAGCAGGAGTGCATGGTGCTCCACCTGGGCATGAATGAGGAACGGACTTAAGAGTTTAGGAGTCAGGATTAAATGGAGGGCAGAGACAGGTGACATCACAGTGGGGGTCTGCTACAGGCCATCTGACCCAGAAGATGAGCCAATGAGGGTCACCACAGACAAATAGAAATGGCCTCATGTTTACAAGCCCTAGTTCTCTTGGGGGAATTCAACCACCCTGACATCCGCTGGGAGGAAAACCCAGCAGGGCAGAGGCAATCCAGGAGGTTCATGGAATACACTGATGTCAGCTTCCTTCTCCAAGTGATAGAGGAGACAATGAGGAGAGGTGCTATGCCACCTTATTGTCACCAACAAGGACAGGCCAGTGGGGAATGTGAAGCTCAAAGGCAGCCTGGGCTGCACTGACCATGAAATGGTGGGAGTTTGAGATTCTTGGGGCAATGACAAGGGTGAGAAGCAAGCTCACTGTGCTGGACTTCAGGAGAGCAGACTTTGGACTCATCAGCGATATGCTTGATAGAGTCCTATGGGATAATGCCCTGGAGGGAAGAGAAGCCCAAGAAAGCTGGTTGATATTCAAGGATCAGCTCTTGTGAACTCAGAAGTAATGCATCCCAACAAAGACAAAGTCAGGCAGAAACACCAGGAGGCCTGTATGGAACTGACAGAGGAAGTGGCTAAGTGCAATTCATCAATTTGAGAAGTAGTGGCAGTCTGGTGAAGTTTTCACTGACTGGAAAATCCTCCATTTTTAAAAAGGGAGATAGGGAAGCCTTGGGGAACTCCACCTGCCTCACTGACCAGCTGGCAATTCTCCCTCTACTGTGCCATCAGTCATGACTGGAAACAATTGTTTCCAGTCAAACTGTTTCTGCTAACATGTATGCTCTGTGCTTTAAAATGGTACAGTTTCCCAACGCTGAGTACCAAAAATCTGGCCTGAGACCTCTACTCTACTACTGACAGCTTTGATGAGATTTCAGGCTGGTGAATAAGGTCCTGCACTGGAAGGAAGGAAGAAAATGCCAGTTTTTAAAACGGACAATATGAGTGGCTGGGAGAAATGATCCCTCTGACAGCTGATGTTCCCCTGATCTGTCCAAATCAGAGTCATTAAAAAAGGCAGGTACAAGACGCTCTTATAAGAAGCAAAGCTCATACTAAGGAACAATCAAAGTGGGCTTGTGCTGAGTAGGTATAGTAAAACCAACAAAGTGTTTGATTCTAAGAGTAACTAGACAGGACCATTAAGTCACATCATATCTGACTGACAGGTTTTAAGTAGAGATTGGGATGAGGAATGAAGAGAGTATTTCTGGGAGGCTCTGTGAGGATTATTTCTGTTGAACAGTTTTCCAAATGACCTCGAAACAATTAAGATTTGTGGTTGACATGTAGTTATTGGAAAGGAAAATACAAAGTAGTATGAATCATTTAGCAAACTGAGTTCATTCATCCAAACCACAGATGAAGGAATAAGATCAGAGGCTGTATTTATCAAATGGTACCTTAAGGGTCTGGAAAAGCAAAGAACCTTGGATTTGGGGTAATGCTTGCAGACTAATGGTGCAGCAAAAGTATATTGCAAGGAGGAAAACATACTTATTTCAAATGTGGAATTGGCACAGTGGATGCTGGTTCCCTCAAGCTTTACTTTAAAATGTCTTGTGTAAGTTTTCTTCCCCTAGTTGCACACCTAGCACCATTCTTCAGTTTTGGTTTAGGTAACAGAGACACATAAATTAGTGTGCTCCCAATGGTTTCCTAGTATCTAATAAAGGCAAATCCCATTCTTTTGTAAAGCTGTTTTTCTCTGCCTGCCTTCCGCCACATGCACGTTACAGGCAAAACACTGGACATGGTTACGTGATCCCTCTTCCTTTAACCCTCTGTCTATCTATGTTTTGCTTCCCGTGGATACAAAAGTGCTGTTTGCTTAAATCTTTTCTTGCTATATTCTGTCTCATGGGAGACTTCTCTTTCTCACAAGAAGTAATCAGTAATATTTGTAAGCATGGACACTTGTGACCTTGCTAGGGTCTGTTTTTAGCACAAGGAGATAAGTATATAAAAGAACTGTAAAACAATAAAACTCTCTCTGCTGCAAACTCCTGGCTGCTGTCTGCTCTCTCTCTCTTCTCCCCTGCTGCAGAACAGAACCTAGCAGCGACCTTTGGTGACCCCGACGTGATCCAAACAGTGCGGCCTTGGCTGCGTTTCCCTGGAAGGTATGTTGGATGACCCGCCCCACTCCCCGGACTCAAGATGTCGGAGGGGGCTGGAGACATGCTGGCCAGCAGCGGGGTCACCGAAGCTGTGCTGGCTGCCTGGCGNGAGACCTCTACTCTACTACTGACAGCTTTGATGAGATTTCAGGCTGGTGAATAAGGTCCTGCACTGGAAGGAAGGAAGAAAATGCCAGTTTTTAAAACGGACAATATGAGTGGCTGGGAGAAATGATCCCTCTGACAGCTGATGTTCCCCTGATCTGTCCAAATCAGAGTCATTAAAAAAGGCAGGTACAAGACGCTCTTATAAGAAGCAAAGCTCATACTAAGGAACAATCAAAGTGGGCTTGTGCTGAGTAGGTATAGTAAAACCAACAAAGTGTTTGATTCTAAGAGTAACTAGACAGGACCATTAAGTCACATCATATCTGACTGACAGGTTTTAAGTAGAGATTGGGATGAGGAATGAAGAGAGTATTTCTGGGAGGCTCTGTGAGGATTATTTCTGTTGAACAGTTTTCCAAATGACCTCGAAACAATTAAGATTTGTGGTTGACATGTAGTTATTGGAAAGGAAAATACAAAGTAGTATGAATCATTTAGCAAACTGAGTTCATTCATCCAAACCACAGATGAAGGAATAAGATCAGAGGCTGTATTTATCAAATGGTACCTTAAGGGTCTGGAAAAGCAAAGAACCTTGGATTTGGGGTAATGCTTGCAGACTAATGGTGCAGCAAAAGTATATTGCAAGGAGGAAAACATACTTATTTCAAATGTGGAATTGGCACAGTGGATGCTGGTTCCCTCAAGCTTTACTTTAAAATGTCTTGTGTAAGTTTTCTTCCCCTAGTTGCACACCTAGCACCATTCTTCAGTTTTGGTTTAGGTAACAGAGACACATAAATTAGTGTGCTCCCAATGGTTTCCTAGTATCTAATAAAGGCAAATCCCATTCTTTTGTAAAGCTGTTTTTCTCTGCCTGCCTTCCGCCACATGCACGTTACAGGCAAAACACTGGACATGGTTACGTGATCCCTCTTCCTTTAACCCTCTGTCTATCTATGTTTTGCTTCCCGTGGATACAAAAGTGCTGTTTGCTTAAATCTTTTCTTGCTATATTCTGTCTCATGGGAGACTTCTCTTTCTCACAAGAAGTAATCAGTAATATTTGTAAGCATGGACACTTGTGACCTTGCTAGGGTCTGTTTTTAGCACAAGGAGATAAGTATATAAAAGAACTGTAAAACAATAAAACTCTCTCTGCTGCAAACTCCTGGCTGCTGTCTGCTCTCTCTCTCTTCTCCCCTGCTGCAGAACAGAACCTAGCAGCGACCTTTGGTGACCCCGACGTGATCCAAACAGTGCGGCCTTGGCTGCGTTTCCCTGGAAGGTATGTTGGATGACCCGCCCCACTCCCCGGACTCAAGATGTCGGAGGGGGCTGGAGACATGCTGGCCAGCAGCGGGGTCACCGAAGCTGTGCTGGCTGCCTGGCGAGGTTTTCTCGCCCTGATGGACTCTTCTATTCCTGAGGGTTCGCTCTCTGAGCTTTTAAAGTGGGCTGCGGGGCATGGCGTCTCCCTGTACCCCAGCACCGCCCTGGACATGGGGGTCTGGCTGCAGGTCGGTGCCATGCTTTTCCTAGAGATCTCTTCAGAGGGCCAGACTGTGCCGAGACCTGTTTCATACTTGGAGGGGGCTGTTCTCTTGCTGCGAGACGCGGCAGCAGCGCCGCGGCCAGGCAGAGCGGCAGCGGACGCGGCAGCGGGAGTGAGCCCGGC
>WEIT01003339.1:62128-93313 GCA_013389985.1 Dryoscopus gambensis | reverse complement strand
GCACTTTGCGGGGAAGGAGGTCCCCGGTGTCTGCGGCGCTGCCACCGCTCGTCGGGGGTACCCTATAAAGACCAGCGAAGTTGCTGTTCAGTAAAGTAGAGCTCTCTTTTGCCAGTAAAAATCAGGTCTGTTAAAAAAAAGAGAAACCAGCAACAAAAAACAGCAACAATAAAGCAAACAAAATACCATTCTCCCCCGCCCCCCCCCTCCCCCCCAATCTATAAACGAAAAAACAACTTTAAGCCACTCTTCCCAGAAAAAATCCGAATTAGCGTTCAGATGGGTCCCGGAAATACACAGTGGGAGTTTTCTTTCGGAAAAACCTCATGGCTCTGGTTTTACTCACTTAAACTTACCTGTTATTTTTAGTGGTTTGCTTCCCCACCTTGATGTACTGGGGTTAGGCAGGCAAATCGGCCGGTTGTTTCCTTGGTGGATTCCTCTGGTTTAATCGGTTGTTGTGTGTCCAGTAGATGCTGGGTCTTTCTGTACAGCTGACAGGGTGTTGTGGAGTTTATCCGGAGAGCCCCCAGAGGTGTGGTGTCAGCGTTATGTGGGAACACCTGTGCTCTGGCCGGTGCTTGACTAGTTAATGTGCTCTTGCATATTCCATTGATTGGAAAGGATATTTTTGCCTACAGAACGCATGGATGGTTTTCTTTAAAGTTGAGAGATTTGAGACTTGAAATGAAAAGTAGATGGTGTTTGGTGGAAAAGTTAAACATAGCAGAGTGGAGTTTGCACCTTTTCTGAATGCTGCCTGGTTTTGTTTGTGTTGTCTTAGTCCACTGCAAATCTTCAGCTTGTTTTCAGTGTTGTGAAGAGGAATGTATGCAACACCGTGGTTGCTATACTGGAAATCCATCTAATGATTTGGGGTTTTTTTCTACATGAGAAGTTTCTTGTGCATGAAAGATTTATCTGCTGCTTGAAGCAGGTGTGTTTTTGCATGAAATGGGTTTTCAGGTGATTACATTTCTTTTTTTCTTTGCAAACTGCTGCTTGACACTGCTATACATGGAAGTATATAGTTGAGTCCTTCTAATATAGGATTGCATGTTTCTCTAAAAGGTCTAATAAACAGAAGTCTTATTTTTCTAAATGCATTTGCCATTTTAATATAAGTCTGTATAGTGTAGTTGTATCTTTCTCACTTGAAAGTCTGCCACTAATGTTCTGGAGGATGTGCGAATATCTATGTTTGTTTTAATTCCCTCTGTTAGGGAGTTTGTGAAGGGTTTTAGTACTTCTTGCTCTAAGTTTGCTTTGGTAATGATGCTTGTAACTGAAACCAGTTTGTTGGGGTTGTGTGAGGAGGAGGCAGTTATCTCTTCTTAGATTCATTTGTCAATGGCTTTCCAAAGAATCACAGTTTTAGTGTGAGGTGATCTGCCAAGTAATGAAAGAGCAAAGATTTTCCATCCCATCTTTAAATACAAAATACGTGTGTTGCTACTTAAAATGCTTGGCTTTTTTGTTGAGTTGTAATCCTGGGAAGATAATTTTTATACAGGGATGAAAAAAAATGGGCATTTGATCAGGATTTGGGTAATGAAATGGCAGATTACAAACGAAAATAGAATAACTTATGGGAGTTCTTGCTGTGTGCTCTGTGGAGTTGACTGCCCGGACATGGCTCTGAAATGTCATTTTGTATTACCAGCTAGTGTGACTCTTGAAGAATTCTTCACTTGCCGCTCTAGGGTGGTTTTCTGAGGTATGGCTTGCTTAAGTTGCTTTGTTCGAGTAAGTAGATGCACAGTTGGAGGAAGGAATATCATTATTGATGGAGCAAGGGTTTGGTAAAATTCAGGGCTTTCAAGTATTTAACTCTTGGTTTTTGCCTTGGAAGGAGAGATTTGTTCACCTGTTGGTGATGGGAAAATTTGAAATACTCTTTAAATGTTTTCTGGCTCTTTTTATATTCTTTGTGGAAGGCATATTTATGTCTTGAAACTGTACAAAAGCTCTACAATGCAATTGCCAACAAGTCATATAGAGGTAACGTATAGAAAATGCACCTTATGATTCTTGTATGTTGCAGTGCCCTGTGCTGGTTGCAGGTTTGAAATTCTGTGTATACAGTTCTTTGTGGACTGTTACTGCTGTTGTGTTGCCTGCATTGATTTTTGCCTCCATTTATTCTTTATTGCAGTCTAAAAGTTGGTTTTAATTGGTTGCCCACAGGATTGGCTTGGCTTCTGCTACTTGTTAAGAAAAAAACATCTGTCTTTGCAGGTAAGAGCTTTTGAATTGAAGACTTCTTTATATGCACATTGAGTATATCCTAAGAAACACTTAAAGCTTTTGGAATCTGAGAATTTGTGTCAAAAGACTTGGTTCAGTTAATCTGTAGCTTGCTACTCACCACTGGTGATGGTGGTTTTGGCAATGTATTTCTTGTAAACAGAATTTTCTGCCAAACTAATGTTGTTTCATCAGCATGCAGTAGTCTGGAACACTCTCTCAGTTATTTTGCACTGTTGGAAAATGCAGTTACTTTGCTGCAGGCCACAGGTCTGCATGTTTGTAACTGTTGGAGTGTAGAAGTGTACATCAATTGGTTCTAATTAGGTTTTGCAGCACTTGAAGTGATCAGATAGTTTCACATTGGCTCGAAGGTGACTATAATGGGTTGATTTTAGCCTTAAAGAAGTAAAAGACAAAACTGTAATTTGCAGTTTTAACTTTTATGAGACAGTGGTATGCTTAAAATTCCTCCTCCAATACCAGTGTTTCTGCAGTTCTTAGTCTTCACCCAAGAATTGCCAAATATGTTTGTGTGTGTGTGTGTGTGTGTGTGTATCATGTGGATACTGTACTTTAATACTCCCCAGGGGCTAGGTTGAATCTTCTGAACTTTTCTATTGCAAAATCCATACATCTTAAAAGGCTAGTCTGGTGTGCTTATGAATTTTTATGTATAACCCAAATTATTCTTATTTTACTGACTGGCATATTGATGAGAGAAGTAGTATTTTCGTCTTTTACACATTTTTTTTCAGTGTAACATCAACATTTTTAAAGATATTACTATCAAGACATGTTAAGAGTCATCAAACGAGTTGAATCAGGTTGATTGTCAGCAGCCTACTAATCTCCAGTTTTGATCGCGGCTTGCTAATGGGGTAGGATTGTCCATAGTACACTCCTAGATTGTTGTCCTTCCGCAAATATACCAAACACACAAAATGACAAGAAAACCCACTTTTGTCTTCAAGTACCTTTTTGTGCCAGGAAAAAAGCAGACAGGCTGAGAACATGTCTGACAGCCCAACAAAAAGCCTTCAGTGCCTGCTGAACTGGTGTGCAGCCTGTTTTGTGTCTGTAGTTAATGTTGCCGCTGTGTGTGTTGGTCTTTGCAAGTGAACAGTGAAATATTTGAGCAGGCTTTGCATTTTTATTACTTGGAAAATTTGAGCAAGTTGGGTTATTGTCTCCTAAGCGCATTTTGGAAAAAGTGTGGTTTGTGAGTGTTTAGAAATTTAAAATTTGGCCCTTTCAATCCTTGAGATTTTTCTTTAAATCACAGAAGTGATGCTACTACTTTGTCTAAGCACTGAAATTCTGAAAAAAATGAAGCAGTTTGTATTATGTGTTGAGAAGATATTCCTTTGTCAAAAAATACTTGATTAGTCAAGTCCTTAAAATTCTTTTTATTCAGACCATGTTATTGTCAGCTCTTGCTTAATATTGAGCAAGCATTTACTTAATATTCTGCATGGAATTAACTACACTGAAGTCATTGCAGATAGCTTTTCTAGTGACTATATGCCTGAGCAGCTCTTTGGATTTTTTTGTCAATAGTGATTTAGTGCATCTGAATAAAGTACTTAGTAACGAGACTTCAAGGACTCCCTTAGCATTTGTTATGAAGTTCTGAATTTAATGCAAAACTGAAAGACTTGCATTATCCCAAAACTTATGTAAATGTTCAAATGCTTGAACTCTTTTGTGACTTTATCTTTCGATTTGTCTTCTGGGCTGGATTCATGAAATTGTTTATAAATGCAGTTATCTAGCAGGTGTCAGTTCTGTTAAAGAATGTAAGGTTCTTCAACAAACCAGTAGACCTCAGTACAAACACCTTCCCAAGTTGCCTTTGTTTAACCAGTGGCTGTATCAGACTGTCATCCCTTTTGCATTAAGGAAATAGCTAAAATAATCTCCCATTTAACATGAGAAACTTTAAATGTCTTTAACTTCTGATGCATAAAAATTTCTGGAGCTAATTTCTAAGTATAATAGGTAGTAGAGGAAATCTAAACCTCCTGACAAGATTTGCTTTTAGTAGTATTCCAGTTTTGAAAGCATAGGTGCAAAGCCCAGGGGTGCTTTTATACCTCTTACTTGCCTCAGGATCATCTAATTCAAAAGCAATCCTTTAGCACAACATAGTAAACCTTGGGTTTACAATACTTTTTAATATAGCTTCTTTAAGGGAGGCAGAATTGTCATTTTAACGTTATTTCAGAGATTGTCATAAATGCTAGGCAAATTTAAATTAAAACTACAGAATCATTGTAAAACACTGCTTTTTAAAACAGTGCAAAAAGTCTTAGATATGTTTTTATATATTTAGATAGCATAGGTAGTCCTTACTTTGACCTGTTGTATTTTTTTTTTATTCATGGGCAAGTTATTTTGTTGTTGGAAAATGATTGGGCAATAAACTTTATTTTCAGATTAAATGTAATTCAACTGTAAGAGATAAAGGCAAGGATGTTACTTCTGTTACCTCACCATGGAGATGGGAAAGTTGCTTTCAAAAAAAGTTATCCGTGAAACTTAGTTTATATTCACCTTTCTGTTGCTGTCTTCCCTTGGTGGAATGGGGGTTTTCTTAGGGGTGTTTTTCCTTTTTTTTACAATCTTCTTATGTTTGTATTGCAAGTTCTAGTCTCTCTTTCAGGATGATGCAGTAAGGAGTCCAGTATTCATTCACAGTGACTAGAGCAGCAGAGCTGACTTGGCGTGAATGGACTTGTTTGCTGTTTCCTTGAGGGAGAAAGGTCCTCCACACTTTTCTGGTGTCGTCTACTTGTGGGGCAATGCCCTGTAATACCCCAGGGATGTTGCCTGAGTTCATTAGTGTGTTGAAGGGTTTAGCTCTGGTGTATTGGTCAACAAAACAAAATACTTAAGGACTCATTTTAGTAATCTGAAGTTCCATCATGCAAACAAAAGACTTGTTGCTTCTTCACCCCTAGAAGAATTGTTACTCTTGTTTTCATTGAGTGCTGAATTCAGCCTTACCTGGTTAAATTGTGGCTTTATCTAGTCATTCAAGGCTTGTCTTCTCTAAAATGTTTGGATGACCTGGACAAGCAGATGGAGCCAGCTTACAGATTTGACTGTATGCTGGGATACGGCTGAGTTGTCGGGAGATAGTTATTGATTGTAGTTGGTCAGATCTTTGGTAATGGCCGGGAGTCTTTGATGCATGGCTTTGTGGTGTTGCATTGGGGCGTCTGGTTGGACTTGATCTTTAAGGTCTTTTCCTGCCTAAACAGTTCTGTGACTCTGTGATCTGGTTCATCCTTGATTTCAAATGCTGAGTTAACACTATTTGTATGTGACTTATGGGAGCCTTGGAGATCTTCCATACAGATAGTGAACTGGCTTGTACTTAGGAGGTCAAGAAGTTTCAGAGTTGAAGTGGTTCAGGTGAAGCATGTTGATATTGCTGATGGTTTAGGATGAGAGACTGGCTTCTGAACTGTCGAATTGTGCTAATATTATTAATATGATGCTTTCAGCCTTTGCTGAAGGTTTGAATAAGTGACAAGTATCTAGTTTCCTCTTTGTCTTCAACTTCTGATATGACCTTAGACTTCTGAGGTCACAAGGTAACTGTCTAGATCTAGCTGTTCAGAATTACCTTAAGTATCTACTAATGTCAGCTGTGGAGGTAAAATTTATTTACTTATGTCCGAGACGTATGGTGTCATGCTAGATGGAATATCTGCAACTATTAAAAAATAGCTTGTTTTTGAAAGTTGTAAAGGTCGTATATCTAGCTAGGTATGCATGGATGTTAATTTAGAGATCTGTATTGTCACAAAATGTCTGGGACTAGTTCATAATAGCAAGCTTCAGGTCACCTGGACCTCTTGCCTTTGCTAGGAGAAGAACATCAGGTCAATATAATATAGATGCTCTTTGTCAGGATGTCTTGTGAGTTCACAGTTGCTAGTTGTCCATAATGGGTTTTTGTTCATAACTCAACCCACTGTTAGGTTTCTAGTCATCTTCACCTGGCAGGAGGTAAAATCCTTCCCCAAATGAAAGGGAACTGTTTGTTTCCCATAGCTGTGCAGAATTTTTCAGTCACATTGTCACATACAGTGGATACCATATCAGTGTACAGGAAATTAATTTTGTTTTGCATGGCTAAAATACTCCTTTTGCTTACATTCCATTACATATTGAACTACTGATGTAATAGTTCTGATTTTTTGATGTGCCTTTGTTTTTATTTAACTGACACTTGTGGGTCTTAGTGTAACAGCTATTTTGGAATTTCTAGTGCAAAATATATACTGATTGTGTTGGTAAATGTTTAATACTTCAGTCTGTATGAAGTAAACATGAATAAGGAACTTGGGATATAAAGATGCTTAATCTTTGCAAGATGTTATTAGGTATATATAAACAAATACAGTAGATGGTGTCTGTAGGTAATTGCATGGTGTCACGAACAGTAGTCTGACATAGCCGTTGCCTTTTCTCATCTGCAGGTGTGTGTTGTTTCAGCGCAGCATGGCTGTGGTCATCCGCTTGCAAGGTCTCCCGATTGTGGCGGGGACCATGGACATTCGCCACTTCTTCTCTGGATTGACCATTCCTGATGGGGGCGTGCATATTGTAGGGGGTGAACTGGGTGAGGCTTTCATCGTTTTTGCCACTGATGAAGATGCAAGGCTTGGTATGATGCGCACAGGTGGTACAATTAAAGGGTCAAAAGTAACGTTGTTGCTGAGCAGTAAAACTGAAATGCAGAACATGATAGAACTCAGTCGTAGGCGTTTTGAAACTGCCAATCTAGATATGCCACCAGCAAATGCTAGCCGGTCGGGACCACCACCTAGTTCTGGAATGAGTGGAAGGGTTAACTTACCTACTACTGTACCTAACTTTAATAATCCTTCTCCTAGTGTAGTAACTGCTTCTACTACAGTGCATGAAAGCAATAAAAACATATCCACATTTTCTACTGCCAGTATGGGGACTGCACCTCCAAATCTTGGGAGTACCTTTGGTAGTCCAACATTTAGCTCAACTATACCTAGCACAGCATCCCCAATGAACACAGTACCTCCTCCACCAATCCCTCCTATCCCAGCTATGCCATCTTTGCCACCAATGCCTTCTATTCCCCCTATACCTGTTCCACCTCCTGTACCCACACTGCCTCCTGTTCCTCCAGTTCCTCCAATACCCCCCGTGCCCCCTGTACCTCCAATGACGCCTCTGCCTCCCATATCAGGAATGCCTCCTATGAATCCTCCACCTGTAGCACCCTTACCCACTGGAATGAATGGGTCTGGAGCAGCAGTGAATATGAACAGCGGCTTGAATCCATTGTTTATTGGTCCCATGAATCCTGTAAATCCTATCCAGATGAATTCTCAAGGTAGTGTCAAGCCAATTCCAATCAATCCAGATGATTTGTATGTCAGCGTTCATGGAATGCCCTTTACTGCAACAGAATCTGATGTGAAAGACTTTTTCCTTGGGCTCCGTGTGGATGCAATCCATATGCTGAAGGATCATGTAGGTCGAAATAATGGAAATGGACTAGTTAAGTTTTTTTCTCCTCAAGATACATTTGAAGCACTGAAGCGAAACAGAATGCTGATGATTCAGCGCTATGTTGAAGTTAGTCCTGCAACAGAGAGACAGTGGGTAGCTGCTGGAGGCCACATAACTTTCAAGCAAACCATGGGTCCCTCTGGGCAGGCACATCCTCCTCCCCAGGCTCATCCTAGGTCCAAATCTCCCAGTGGACAGAAAAGGTCGCGGTCGAGATCTCCCCATGAGCACGGTTTCTGTGTTTATTTGAAAGGTCTTCCCTTTGAATCGGAGAACAAACATGTGATAGATTTTTTTAAAAAGCTAGATATAGTTGAGGACAGCATTTATATAGCTTATGGACCTAATGGGAAGGCAATTGGAGAGGGGTTTGTTGAGTTCAGGAATGAAGCTGATTATAAAGCAGCTTTGTGTCATCATAAGCAGTATATAGGGAATCGCTTCATTCAGGTTCATCCAATTACTAAAAAGGCAATGCTGGAAAAGATAGATATGATTCGTAAAAGATTGCAGAACTTCAGCTATGACCAGAGAGAAATTCTGATGAATGCTGAGGGAGAACCAGGCTTGCCAAAATTGTGTGCACATATATCTAATATTCCATACAATATAACAAAAATGGAAATACTTCAGTTTCTAGAGGGACTGGCAGTAGAAGAAAACTCTGTACAAATTCTTGTTGATAATAATGGGCAAGGTTTAGGACAAGCACTGGTTCAGTTTAAGGCTGAAGATGATGCTCGTAAGGCAGAGCGCTTGCACCGTAAAAAACTGAATGGAAGAGATGTTAATTTGCGTTTGATAACTGTAGAAGAAATGAGAGATATTGAGAGAAACCCACCATCTCAAGGGAAAAAGATCCTGAAAATACCGATCCAGGGAAATGCGGCTGTGCCTGGAGCACCGGGCCCTGGTGGGGATGAGCATGCCTTCTTGGGGGGAAATGCTAAAGAAGCAAACAATGGTCCTCCATTCAATTTCCCTGGTAACTTCAGCGGGTCTGGCACATTTGGTCCCCCTTTACCACCACCTGGCATAGGTGGCTTTCCTGATTCTAGACCAGGAATACCCACAGTTGCAGCTAGTGGTTTACCTGGTGCAAGTATTGAGGTACCAGGTTTTGCAGGTGGTCCTGCTAATTTGAGTGGACCAGCAAGTTTTGCAGGGGGTCCTCAGACATTTGGTAATGGTCCTGGCAATTTAAGTGGGCCTCCTGCGTTTGGTGCTGGTCCTCCAGCAATTGCTAGCGGTCTTGGACATTTAAGTGGACCTCCAGGGTTTGGACCCGGACCTGGAAACATACATATTGGTGGACCCCCAGGTTTTGGAACAGGGTCTGGGAAGCCAGGGCCAACTGTCATTAAGGTGCAAAATATGCCCTTTACTGTTTCGGTGGATGAAATTTTGGATTTCTTTTATGGTTACCAAGTGATCCCTGGTTCAGTGTGCTTAAAATACAATGAAAAAGGCATGCCCACTGGAGAAGCAATGGTTGCATTTGAATCTCGTGATGAAGCTATGGCAGCTGTTGTTGATTTAAATGACAGGCCTATAGGCTCCAGAAAAGTAAAACTTGTTTTAGGGTAGCTGTTCATCTGAAGTAGTTGTAGAATAGATACTCATAGTGCTGTGATAAATGCATCTGGATTGGTTTTTATAGTATTTCCAGGATAGAACCTGTGGATTGTTTAAATTGTAAAACAGAGTGGTTTTGATAAGACAGAGCACTGGGTTAGCCATTACATGAGAAACACTGCAAGGAGAGAGGTGCAGTGGATTTTCCTCATACAAATATGCGGAGAAGCTGGACAGATTCTTATTCGTCATAAAAGTTTGGTAAACTCTTCTGGATACAGTGCTTATCGAGAAACTGAGATTCGTTTGACATAGTTTTGGATAAGGGAAATAGATGAAGTCAGTGAAGCTCTTCAGTGGTGTTCTTGTAAGCCATTGTAAAATAGATAGCTATTTTTAGATTTGGTTAAAAGCTGGCTGAATTTGCTTTGTTCACAGGTCAAAGCTTTGTTTAAAGTCCTGGTTTTATTCTGCAACTGAATGAATTCTCAGTGTACACAGATCAATTGTTTTGTGTATGTATCTTTATTTTTTCCAAAATTCTCACTGTATGAACAGTTGAATTATGCCCTTTGCTGATGTGTCTACCAAACTAATTCCTATGAGTATGAGCAGAATCGTTCTGTAAAATTCAAGCTGTTCTTTGTGGTATAACCTTTAGTTATTTATATATCGCAATTATAACTGTGCAGAATAAGACTTTTGCCACAAGTATAGCTAACCTCAAACATAAATCATATGAGTTTTATAGTACATTTAAAACGTTTGCAGTTGAAAATAATCATTATTGTTTAAGTAGCTTGATTTGTTAGGATTACACAAATCAGTTGGGAAAGGATCTTTGACACTAGTTGGATATTGGTGTTTCTCACATGTCTCTTGAACTCCTCACATAGAGTCTCTGCTAAGAGAACCAAAGTGGTGATTATTAGAAGATTGGAGTCCAGATAAAGTTTTAAATTAGGTTATAATGAAAGAAACGTGTATCTTCAGCAACTCTGTTGTGAATTACTGCTATGGGTGAATTCAGAGATAAATTTTATTTTTCTCCAAAACTTGAAAATACTGAGTTTACTATATATTTTTGCAATAAAGTTGTGCTGTTGTATTCAAAGTCTGTAAAGAGTTGCCATTTTCTTTGTTGTTCAGTGAAACCTTCCATGGAAAAACAGAGAAATGGAGAGGAAGTAATTAACACAAGTGAAAAGTAGAATTTTTTTGTTTCATCCTTGCTTGGCTTATGATAAATTTTAAGACTTGGGCATTGCCTGAAAAAAAGCCTGCTATTCCCTGCAAATCATTGTACTTAAACATAGTAAACTTCAAATGGTTTTTGGGTTTTTTTGACAAAGAAGAACAGTGCCTTTTGGTGTTGCATACCATGGAACACTGAAGTGTATGGGCAGGCAAAATTGAGAGGTGCAAGTGGCAACAGTTTTATTCATGTGGTGTGTAGGAGAGATTTGCAAACCTGTGCAGCGCTGCGTCCCGAGAGGATTTCACAGTACAGGAATCCGTGGAAGGATTGTATAAAGGTGTACTTCAATAAAGAGGCGGTTGCATTACACAGATGCTTCTGTAATTCATTAGCATAATTTTGTTTTGACAGATTACTAGGTGGTCCCAACTTTGGAAAAGTCATGTGATTTGTATATACTGTTTAAAATTAAGCCTCCTGTTAATAAAACTGTCTGTCTCTGAAGTTTCATGTTACGCGTTTCAACAGTCTTTGGGAGTAATGTTTCAACAGCAGATCTTTGTTTCTTTCTTTTTTTTCCCCGAAAGTCTGAAAGTACTCTTCCTGATGTCAGAAAGATGTGTGATTAGGAGTCAAGTCAGTTTATTTTAAAATTTTGCTCTTTGTTTTTTAAGCAACTTTTATTAAAGTTTCATACTATATTGGAGTTTTTTGGGTGCTTGTTTCTTCATGTTTCACATTAGAATAAAATTACTGAAAAGGAAAACTTGGCTTCATTGTTCACAGAATTGATTTCAGATATTAGTGTATGTTGACTCACCAAACCTGGTGATAACTGTTTTTTCAAGTTCAAATGAATCACAACAATGCTTGCCTTGTTGTGAAATGTAATTAAACTACAGGTGTCTGGAATTAGATACACAGTTCTGTGTTACTGTCTTTTGATTTCACATTGTGATCCTCTTGGTAATGAATCCAAGGCTTTTAGTGTTTGGGTTAGACACGGCATATGCTGTGAGACATGCTTGTGTGCCTATTCCTTTGGACTTGCTAAAAGTGCAGGTTTGTTTTGGAAAGCTTTTTTCTGATTCTTGATTTTTCTGTATGGTCTAAAGATATTTAAATGCTTATCTGAAAAAAAATGCAAACCAGAAATCCATTGGTGTTGGGAATGTTGACTTGGATGGAATGTTCAAATGGAGGATTTGGGGTGGGGCAGAGGCTCTTCATCTTGCCAAGCAGTCCATGCTCCTTATCTTTTAGCATAAATTAGTTAGTAAATATCCCTTCTTCCTTAAGAAGAGGCTCTTGGAAAAAAACCAGGAAGTCATAGCGTACTTAGGATTTCTGTATGTATGAGAAACATTACATCAACTCAAATAGTTACAGTTGATCCTTTAAAGCATATACAGAGAAAAGTTCATTATGAAGGGTTGATGCAAACGTAAGAAGTTTTCTCTAACAATGTGGTTTCATGTTAGAATTAGGCTTAAACTGCATGTTATGCTAAATTATGAATGATACCCTTAGACTACATGTCTAGAGTTCATAAAATTGCTTACTGAGCACTTTTCTGTATTCATGAATAATCTTAAAAACAAGGGCTAGGACCTCAGAGGTCCCATCTCCAATGTGGAAGGTACGTAACTACCCTTACATACTACGCCCCAAGCTGATTGCTAGCAAGAGGTAGCAATAGACAGAATCAGCTAATGGATGCTGCTCAAATCTGCAGTTGTTTTGACCTTGATGCCTTGAGTGTCAGGAAGTTACATCCTTCTTAGCCTCACTGGAACAATACAGTCAGTGACACTGACGTCCCGATTTCTCCAAATAATGGAAAGAAGATACTTGTGTTTATGTAACTGGCTAAGCTGGTGTTTTTAGCAGTTCCTTATGTGTATCTAAGTATGACTGCTAAAAAAAAGGTGGTAAAATGATGCATTCACAACATGATTTATTTAACATATTTTTCCATTCTAAATAGAAATGAATGCAATTAGTCAGTGATAAAATTGTGACTTATGTGAAAGAACTTCAGTAGCTGGGTGAAAGTGTGACTTAGTATTACCAAATTTCAAGCAGTTACCCATAAGTGTCACAGATTTTGTTGCCAACACAACTCAGTTCTGTAATATCAGCATTAAAACCAGGTCTTTACTGATGAATTCTTGCTATGGTCAAAATTTATGATTTATGAGAGGTTTGAGGTTTTGTAGGTTTAAAGAAACCTGAAAAATGCTTTGTTTTAAGTAGCATTCCTTTCTTAGCATGTAGTATTTTCCTTGAGTGTATATGCTCTGAATTTGTGGTGAGTGGAGAGGAAGGTCGATGCAAAAATGAAGACTGTAGTTGTGTACCAGATGATGTTGAAGGTCTGCCTTTTAAAAAATATATGTGCTGCTCAGTTCTACATTGCTCATACTGTCCCTAAAGTCATTGCCTATACTCTGTGAAATCAGCAGCTTGTTTTGCTGAGTGTGTCTTGGAGCACTAAAGACTGTAGAGTCTTCAAAAGAGTATGTTTCCAGTTTTTAGGCACACCAGTGGTGCATTAAATGTAAATAATGATTGTGGTTTCTTAATTTTGTTTCTCCTCAGTCTTCTGCTGTGGTGATTTGAAAGTTGCTGCTTCCCATAGCAAGTGCTGTTGGCCCTCTGGCCTTCTGATCTGCAAAACTGAAACTACTATGCGTTATGGACCATTTAAAACCTCTAATTGGCCAGTGGACCACTGTTCAAGAGCAGCTGGTTTAGGTTGATTATTCAGATACGTGGATTAGACCCTGAAACAAAGGACTGCAATTCCTGTTCAATATGGACTCTAGTGCAAGAAAACTACTAGTAGCTATATTTGCTAATTAGTTGGAAAGAAGCAGTTTTGAAATTGGACGTATTAGGAAACGTTTAGTTTGAGTTTAGAGAAATATAAAAATAAGTTTTATGTCAGTTTGCTGCTTTAGATGTGCATGTCTTTGAAAAGAAAATGAGATGCTGAATTCTGTTGCTGTAAGGTTTTTCATAAATTCTGCTTTGGCCTGGAGGCAGAGTTGCCAAATACATTTGCTCGTCTTTGCTCTTTTCCAGGTTTGCTGATGCTCCTCGCTGTTCTGTGGCTGTATTTTTTTTCATGGCTTTGGGAAAACTGAGCTAGAGTTTGTGTACAGAGGGAGAGGAAGGGAAGCTGTTTAATGCTCCTGCAGGAAGAGTAACCTCAAAGTGTTCTCTTCGTATCTGTTTTTGGCGGTGAGAATGTGATTGCAGTTCAAAGATTTGTTTTTTCCACAGTTTGGATTTTCCATGGAATGAAAACCTGTTGGTTGGTAGTACGCACATTGATTTGTGGCTGTGTACTGAAATCCACAGCTCTTTCCCTATCTCATGATCAGGTAGGTCTAACTGTGGCTTGTTTTCTATACAGATGACATTGTTAGTGATTTCTTGGAGCTTTGTTACTGTGTGGAATGTTTGGGTGTTGCTTGTGCCGGGAGTGTTTCCCACCTCCCTGACCTGGATGCTTTTCACTCCTGGCCATAGACACCATATGGAAGAAAAGCAGCCCTAAAAGTGTTCCTTTTTGGTAGCTCCAGACTGAACATGGGTGTCAGATGGTTTGGCTGTGACTCCTTTCACTTGCTGGCACTCATTTCTGTGCAGCTTCCCTTTGTTATCATTCTGGATTGGTTTGTGTATTCACAGCATGGCAGCTTCAGAGAGAAGCAGCCAGATGAGCTCTGACCTGAGTTCCTTTACTGCTTCTGCAGAAGCAAAGCTTACTCCTTTGTGGCTATCTTTCTTATGTGTTCTCATGTCTACAGCCTGAAATTCAAATGGTCTTACTAGTTGCTTCCCAAATACATTAAAGTAAGCTTTCAGAAACAGGGAATGTGTTTTCTTTTTGGACTGGTTGATCATAGATCACAGCCAGGAAAGATTTTGGGGGCTGGAGTGGGGATTGCCCTTATGGTGCACAGTACACAGGAGTGTAATTTAATTTCTCTTTAAAGTTTAAAACCAAAATGTAAGGACTTGGAAGGTGCTTGCACAGGGAAGATAGGAATTAATCCTGCCTAAAACTGTCTCTGGCATAGCCTGGCCTTTTGGGCTGGTCACTACTTCAGGAAGGCTGGTGAGTCTTTGAACTCTTCGTGTTGTAGTTACAGTAGTGTTAAACGATATTTCGGTTGGATTGTACAGCTCTGATTTCTGACCTTCTGAAGGCAGCTGGAACTTCCAGCTAGCAATTTCAGAGTTTGGAACAAATGGTTTTATGTCGACTGTTTACCATTGGATGTGAATATGTGGATGTAGCACTGCTCTGTGTGACAGTAGAAAGCTTAGAAATGCTTTCTTGTCACTTAGGCAGATCTGGGGAGGAAAACAGGGATATAGTCAGAACCTAAACTACTTTCAAGAACTTTTAGATAATTTTGGTTTGAGTGCCTTTTATGATAAAATTCACAGGATCTCTGTCAGTAAAATTTGAAGCCTCTGTGTAGCACCCATTTGTTTAGTGACCTTGCTGTGGTGGCGTTTGCCAGAATGTGCTTCTCAATGAGCTTTTTATGAAACTTCTTTGTTTTCAGCAGTATAACCAAAGCATTACTACTTGTTTTGATGGGAGGATGGACATGGACTGTGGAAAGCCCTTGCTTGTTTGAACAGGAGGCTCAGCTCTAAAGTGAAAATGATGGTTGCCAATACTTTTTCATTATTAGGCAAATGTTTCTAATACAAGGGCAGAATTTNCAAGGGCAGAATTTATAAACCATGTGTGCTTGAGCAACACTAGTGCAACCAACTATAAAAGGGAAGAGGCTAATTAAAGTAACATTAGACACTGGCAGTTCACGAACTGAATGTATGGGAAACCCTGTTCCTTAAGGAGGGGAGGCAGAGTTATTAAATACCACAAATTCATCTGCCTAGGGTTCCCCCACTACATTCCAGCATTGCTGCAGAGCCAGTCTTCTGTCTTGCAGGTCCAGTCTTATATGAATAGATAAGAGTGTTTTTAATAGCACTTAAAGCTCTCTTCAGATATGGACTTGAGTGCTTTTGGGAGGTACATGTTCAGAGTGGTGGTGGTATAACTAATTTGTCTCCCAGTAACCGGTATGCCAGTGGCAGAATGTTTTCATCCTCACTTTAAGGGAACATCAATATTGTCATCAGAGATGGGGCATTAGGGGGGAAATTGAAAGGTTGAGGCAAAACTTCCATGCTTTGGCTATAGTGAAAACAACCAAGTGCTGCCCTCATCTAATAAAGAATGGATTGTGGGTTCAGAAACTTCAGCACTGAGTTTATGTGAAAAAGAGCACAATAAACCAATGACTAAATACTTATATTCTGAAACTGATCTGAAATGTAAATTCAGCTGTTAATGACGGAATATATGAGATAGGTAATTGATCTAAATGAGTTGCTGTTAAACCTGAGCTCCGCACAGTCTTATGTTTTCTTAGATTGTAAATCCGAATAATTTTTGGTGGTAAGTCTTTTTAAAGTTTTTTTAAAGACAACTGTAGTTGTTAACACTTAAGTCAGAGTGTATATAAAGGCGTTTTAACTGGATGCATCTCTTTAAAAAGCCTTTCAAGTATATGTGGAAAATTACATACACAACACCATGATCTACTGCACAAATGTCCCGAATTTTTTGAAGGCCTTTTTTTGTCATCTGGAGACTTAGCCCTCCCTTTGGGTAACTGACACTGTAGTTTTGTTAAGATAATAACCCAAACAGCATTTCTTCCTTGCAGCGCAAGCTATAACTATATCATGCTATTTCTTTGAATGAATGGATAGTATTTGGCTGTTGCACTATTCTCTCAGCCTTCTGATTGTTTACGTATCTTGGAGTCAGAGAATCAGAGATTCTCACACTTTGTGCAAATAACATCTGTTGTTATTGTAACTGCTTTCTTGTGTTGTACATTCCATTTCTATGATAGATAAAGTTGATGGACTCTTGGTCCATCCAATGTGACGGAGAAGGTGTCAACCTTACCTTCCAATCATCTGTAGNTGTAGTTATAAGAAATGTATTAATACTGTAAAGTAAAAATAAAGATGCTTCTTCTACTGCTTCTTCTGCTTCTTCTGCTTCTTCTTACCCTTCTGACATCTCTCCTGTCCATGTGTCATTATTGTGGCTCCTAGTGCCACATCTGCTGACCCGACACATTTGGCTACTTTAATGTCTCCAGGAGCAGAAGACTTTGCAGTCTTTTCCTTCTCCGTGATAGTTTGTGTTACTTTTTGCATTAAATTTTGGCATTAGTTGGGTCTGTAAAAATAGCTTCAAGCAGAAACAACAGTAAGTTTTCTGAAGCCTAAAATGCTTAGTTTTAAACTAAATAATAAGTGAATGTACCATGAATCCTAATTAGTCTGCAGGTAATGTATCTCTATGAAATACTGGCTATTTCAGTTCAGTGACTGGAATGAATATAACCATAGGATCACTTAATTTTTGTTATTATGCAAGGTGAGAGGAATCCCTGTAACCGCATTCTGTGCCAGCCATGGTTTAGTGATGTAGTATAACCTTCTTCTCTGTCTTGTTTAGGTTTGAAGAAGTAGTTTAGGTAGGAAAAACCCGGGTTTTGAAATGTTTTTGGCAGCTCACAGATACTGTTTTAATGTTTTTGTGCTTTCCAAACCCTCCTGGTACTGCATTAGGTTCATATAAAAGCTCTGGTGGTGAAGAATCCGATGGACAAATGACTGTGGTGCCGAGTCAGTCTGGTGTTTGTCCTGCCTGCTGCCTGGTTGAGGCAGGTAGTGCTCTGCAGTTTGTAACCCCAGTTTGCAGGTTCCACCTAATGGTTGTAACTCCCAAGTCTCTCTGCTTAGAGTGAACGTAATTTATTTCATTCTTTCACAGCTGTTAAATTTACTCTAGGTTTTTCATCAGGGAGGTTTTTGCTTGGAAAGTTCTGTCTGCCACAGTTTGGTCATGTTTCTTAAAAGTTTGTTGAAACTATTCATTTCACTTTGAGAAAATAAAGAGGGTTGCTGGTGGGAGTTGCAGGGGTTTTCAGGCACTTGGTTTGCAGAGACCTGTTTTCTCAAGGGTGCGGAACGCCTTTGTAGCAAATTTAAACCTAGTGTCAACAGACTTCTTCAGGGTATAGATTGGAAACTATTACAGGGCATATACTGTGGATAGCAGACATGGAAGAGCACTTGAGGAAATAGCTGTCTGCCTGCATTTGTGTAATCTCTTCTCAGTGCAGGAAGAGTGTGTGATCATTGTGCCCCACTTGTCTCTGAGACAAACAGAAGGGCTTGAACCCACTGTTGTAATGGGTTTGTGCTTTTGTGAAGGGGCACTGGCAAGAGAGGTTGGATCTGGAACAGAACAGAAAGGGAACATGAGGTCTGTTTGCTGTTTGTGGCCTTTAAATTGTTCTATTGTTAGTCTGGATGGAGGAGAGAAAAAACAACTTTTTAAATCCCTTGCCATATCCTTCCCTTTGTTCTACTTCCTTAATGTCAGGCTTTGGTGGTGGTGGGATTTTTTANTAATTTATTACAAAAAAAATCAGAGAAGTTAAGATGTTCATGCTATAGATGGTAAGAATTAGTGACAGAAAAGTAGTTTCAGAGTGTGAATCTCTCTCTTAAAAGGAAGCATACACTCAAAAGCAGAAAGAACTGAAAGACTATTGGCAGTTAGGCTGAACTTGCAATGAATAAATCAAAGAAATCAGTTTCCTGAGAGTACTGCAAAACCATTATTAAGGTTTGGGGGTTTTTCCGGATCATATTTTGTGAGCTAGAGTCAAGATTAAAGTAAAAGAAGAAAGCCTGGCTTATATAATGTGAAGGGGTAACGTGGTTTTTAAAGTGTGAGAAATTGAAAGGTCACTTCTGCTTTATGTCCGTACTAATTTTTTAGGCAAGAGTCGTCACTGTGCAGTAATAACTGCAGGGTTACTGAGAATAGTGTAAAGAATTCCTCTGGAGTATTTCAGTCTTTTCTGGTGATGATTCTGCAAGTACAATAAGAAGAAGGTATGACAAGCTTTTCATTGACTAAGTGGCTGTTGGTACCATGTAGCCACCAAAATTCCTCATGCAAATTTGATAAAATAGCAAAGATCAGTAAAATGTATTGCTGGCATATTTGTATTTCAAGTCTTACTTTGAACTCATGCTGTTCACACAGTATGGACTAGTCTAGATAGTTGGACTTACTGAGTTTCTGCCTTAAAGTCACCATGCCTACTTTTGGAGGAATGGGTAAAATGATACTGATGTAGTATAACTACAGGATAGTAGTACTATAGTTTAGATTTCCAGTGTTTAGGAAGGGTAGAGGTTGTGAAAGGGATAGGCAGAATGGATGCTGAGGAATCACTTCAAAAATCATGGGTGCATGTAAATGAGAAGTGGTGTGTGGAGCAATATGGTATAGTCTTTGATCTTGGCTTTAAGAGTTTGGATTGACAAGTGGAAGATTGAGTGATACCCAGCTGGATTTACCTGGGGAATGGGACAAAATGTTCAGCTGTTTAGACCTACTGGAGTTTTAAGGCAAAGAACAAGACCTTACTGGAGAAAGGCAAAGATTATTTGCAATGTAAATACATGTTTGGGGTTGTTACAAAGGTCTGTATGGTTGAGCTGTTAAGTCTGTTTTTCAGTTAAGTTGTTCTTTAAGTTTCAGTAATAAATACGTGAGAATCATGGTGAGGGGAAAGAAAAAGCAGCTGAATAAATATGAAAGGAATGGTAAAAAAATCTTACTTGGTGGGAGGAGTCAGTGAACACTTTTAGAATTGCAGTTACTGTTGTAGCATAAGTCCAGTGATTGACTCCAAAGCCCCAGTCTGCGTTAAGTTAGTTTTTCAAGGAAATGAGGTTTGATATACTGCCATTAAATATGATGAAGAACTTTGAAACATGTTTTCTTTGCATGAAGAGGTTGGTTTAGTAATAGGTTTTGCTTAAGTCCAGGTGTTAATTTGAAACTTTTTGTAATTTAATGTGTTCCAAACTAATATTTGAAATAGTTTCAATTTTGACCTATCAGTTTCTTAACTTACTTCTCAGAAAAGTGGAAAATATATCTATAGTGAAGGCATGCACAGGAATTTCTTTGAGTTTATTGGTCGTGATTAAGGTGTATATTGGTGGTGTACAAGTTAACAGTGAACATTGTACAGGTGTAAAGGTGAATTTGTAGAAGGTACTTTTTCCCCAGAGTTGAGACTTGGCTCTTGGGTGGGGGGAAGCTGCAGTAAAGAAGATGAACTGATTGAAATTCTTGTTTGCATTTTTTACTGGAAATTACCATTCCATTTGTGATTGTTGTGCTTTGTTTCAACGTGCTTTTTTTTTTTTTTTTTTTTTTTAAACTGTTCTAAGCTTGTTATTTTTGTTGTTATAAATGGGAGCTTTGCCTCCAACTGACTGCCTGGTCAGTTTCTGGGAGCTTCTCGGAGGTTGGGTTGTCAGACCTTGTACCTGTTGGCTGACTTGGGACACACCATCCCACTCCCATTTTCGTGGTGATACTGGAGCTTCAGGGTTCGTGTGGAGACAACTCAGTGAGTAGAGCCAGGTTTTTACCTTCCTCCGTGTTCAGCAGGCCTACAGGTGTGCAGTCGTCAATAAAGTGTTTCATGAGGCCTGCTGTCCAGTTCTGAGCTCAAGGGCTGGGCTGGGGGTCCTACCCTTGGTCATGGCTCAGAGTTTCACCCTGGAGGAAATGTGTCTGTCCTCCCTGGGAGCTCTCACCCCTGGAATTAAGACTGGCTGATGGACCGTGGACACTCTTTACCAGGACTGAATCAAGTTGACAGCGGTTTGTTTAGAAAGTTATTCTTAATAGTATTTGCCATTGTCTTTCTTTTATAACAGTTAGGACATGCCTTTTGTTTCAGGTTATATGTTAAATTTGTCATAGCAGTTAATTAACCCCTTGTATGTACGGTGACAGTTTGGAACACAGTATGGAGAATAGTAATTTATTCCCTGCCTGTAGCAATAGTGATCTTAACCCACTTGCATCCCCACTGCAAACTGCCAGAAATAATGAAATGATAGAAAAAAATTGCAGCCATTTATATTCTCTGCAGAACATCTAGGGCTATGGGATGAAACTCTGTGGCCCGTGGAAGAGCTGGTGTGCTGAAAAAGGCCTTTATTGACTAATAATTTGTGGGCTGTGGTCCTTCTCATTAGACTCTCTTAATCTCAGTTTAAAATAAAGATGCATTTTAGTGCATCTAGCTATATGATTTCTTTTAGACCTTATGGTGTTCAGGAAAGAAGGATCAAATAATAACTCTTATTTCGATGACACATTCTGAAAGTTATCCTGACCTCAGCACCAGGATCAGCTTTGTAATATCAAAACCCAAAATGTAACAGGCTGCCCCCTCAAAATTGAACTAATAATGAGAGAAAGCATTGCTTCTGCTGGTCTGCATATTTTGGGGTCACAACAGAAAAAGAGAGAAGGAGTTTTGAAGAAAGTTGGGTGATAACTGGAAGACGTGCAATTAAACTAAGCAAGAGACAAGGGGGAGGGGACAGCTTTTTAAGTGCAAAATTAATTAACGGAGGTGCTCTGTTACATGTGTTGGGTTAATTTCTTGAATTGCTGGATAGCAGAAGGCCAAGATGATGAAATTTGCAGTAGGGACATCCTGCTGGCACGATTGCTGACATTTGTGCTGGGTTTGTAAGCAGAAAGTAAGGCAGGAACTATGGCCAGTCCAGTCCAGAGTAAATTTTTTGGAAATCAGCTGTCTTGGAGCACATGTATTAAAGCCTCAAGTTTGAGTTAAACAAGGTATTAAATTAATGTCTAATATTTTGTGTACACTGAAATAGAGCAGGTTGGGTATTCTGTACAGTGTTATGTACTTAATGAGAATTTATTACTGTAATTAAATACAAAAAAAAGCAGGTTTTTTTATGCTGAATCCTTGCTTATGTTTCATTTTATGTGGAGCAGCGAAACCAGGCTGACGCACAAGGCTGTATTCAGTGATAGTGCTACCATTTTATCTCCAGAAGATACTACCTCCTGGCACTGCTAAAAATACTGCAGATGGTGTTTGATACCATGAAGTAATTAGATTTTTCTTGTCCTCTGGGTGACTGTGGGTTCTGTGAGCTGCCATGCTGGAGTGATCACACTGCCCCTCTCACCCAGTGCTCACTGTGTTCACCTCATCTTGCCAGCCTAAAGAGGAGCCTCTGGTCTTCAAGCTTACTGAGGGATGGAAGTGTATGAAACAAACTATGTAATTCAATAATTCTCACCTTAGGGTGTCCACGCACTTGGTCCTTAGTTGACTAAATGGTGGCACTCATACAGGAGGGATAAGTAAAGAGTTTATTTATGCTTCAGGCACCCATATGTGGTGTTTTGGAGAAATGCAAGACCCTCCAAAGCTCTGAAGTGGGACAGTTAAAGCCTTTAATCACTCTTGGTTTGGAGTTTTCTTTAACCATAAGTGTACAGTGCTTTCTTCTTTTACATTTGACTTGCTTTAAGCTTTGGTTAAGCTGAATCACTAGAGGAATAATAAATTTAATATTACAGACTTGCCTATGTGTTGATTTTCTTTATGTTGGAAAACTTCTTTTCTGTGTGGAAGGAAGTTGCTTTTTCTGCAGGAATGTGAAAAAGATTGGAAGTTCTGAAATCCTTATATGAAACTCCAGAAAGCAGCAGGTAGTTGCTTATTCTTCTGAATGTGTAGCATAGATGTCCTGTGTGATTTTCCTAGAATGCAGCTTTTTATTTTTGGTCTTGGTTTGATTGTTTAGGACCAACTTCTTTACTGCTGTGCTTCATTTCAGTGTAGAAGAACTCTGTTGAAAAGTTGAGATTTATCTTTTAATATGTACTGTACAGCTATTGGAATTTATGATCATCTTTACAGGGAAAAGGTGGTATGCATAGTAAAAATGATTTTGACTTTTTAAACTGGACCTCAGTTTGGTTGTTTGAGCACTTCTTAAAGTGTACCTAGTATGGAGCCATTCTGTGTTTTACTTGAGTAAGTGGGAATGACATCTGCTTGGGCAGTGAAAGACTTCTCTGGAAGACATGCTTGGGATCTTGCAGATTTCTATGGATAGTATTTTGCTCTAGTGTTGGTAGGGATAACATGGGTGATGTATTACTTTTTTCTTCAAAATGTGGTGTTATATCATGTGCAATTCTAAGTAAGAGCAAAAAATAGAGGTATCTGATGGATCTGAAGCTGTGTGTTGGAAACTCTTCCCTTGAGGGAATGTACAGAATTTGGCTCAAGATGAAACTTCACAGGTGATGCCTCTCTCCAGTAATATCCCCAGGTTGTGGGAGCACTGGATCAGATGTGTGTGGCTATTGTCCATATAATTGTTGATCGTGGGGGTGTAACACAACCTCAGCTGTATTTTACAAGCTCTTTCAAGCAACAGCACTTACCTGGTGGCTTGCTTATGTTGCCTTTTTGTTTGAAACCACTATATGGGAGGTACCCAGTAGCTCTGTTTCCTGTATTTTAAAGAGATTTTGAACTTATTACTGCTTTTGGAGTTCATTTTCACTTGGCAATCTGAATTTCTGTGGCTAGATTAGGTTTATGACTTCCAGACTGTGCTGTACTTTAATGTACTAGTGGCAATTGGAGGCTGATCAGGATCAATGTATAAGAAATCCTTTATAAATGAAATGTGATAAATGTGTGGAAAGTAGTTTGCTTTAGCTGCTCGTTTTGCTTTGGAAATATCTACTGTCTTCTGTAAACCAGAAAGTTCAAGTAGTAGATATCAATATTAGTTATCAAGGGTGGTTTTGAGGGCGAAAATAGGAAAACAATGCACTTTAGAATTTCTGAAACTTGGGAAAATTTGAGAGTTGCAACAAATGTAAACAATACTCTGTCATTATAAATACTGTTGCAAGTCTAAAAACTAAGTTTGTGTGTATGAATGGATACAAATAATGGAATGGATACATACGCTCTATGAAAACTCAGTGAAACAACATGAAATGTGGTTTTGAAACGTTGATTCCAGTCTGCAAGCTGAAAACAATTGGTGTTCTTGAATGCATGCTGGGGAAAAAGAAGGCTGTTAATAAAAATAATAAACCCCAAAGTTTAATTACACCAAACTATATGCTTAGCCTGAGATCAGAGCCTTCGTGCACTGTTTGAGCTTAGTAACCACTAGAAGATTTTTCTTCCATCATGTGTCTATTGCACAGCACTGGTAAGTGGTGAAGCGTTACTGCTCCGACAGTGTCAGCGCTGGGTGATGCTGTAGTGCTTGTCCCTTGCAGTGAGCTGGCACTACAGCGGGGCAGCTTGGAATAATGAAATGCCAAGATGATGTTGCAGCGTTGTGTGGAAGTGCAAAACAGAGAAAGCATCATAGGCTCCTGCTTAAAGAGGAACAGGGTGGGGGGTTGTGTTAGGTGTGATGTGGTTCTAAGTCCAAGCAGTAATTGCTAGCATTTTAAAAACCTTTGGGATTGTCACTTCTCTTGGAGGAAAGGAACTGGGACTTTATGGAGAGAAGTGGAGATGAAAGTGAGCTGATATATTTCATGTAAAGTATCCACTTTTTTATAGAGAGAGAGAGATGCAATCACTGCAGTTTATTATGAGAAATGAAAATTCCAGAAATAAATTCCAGAAATCTTACATTATGGAGGAAAAGAAAAAATTTGAGCCAATATTATCATAATGAAATCCTGTTAAAAAATCAAGTTGGAGCTAGTTTTTCTAATTGGTGAGGAATGTCTCTATTTTTTCTTCCCATTCAGGTTTTTTTAATATGTGTGCGTTTGGGGATGAAAATATGTTAAACTTTTGATCTTTCTATGTTTTTCAAATGCAGGCAGATTTCCAGAGATTTGTGCAGCTCAATTAACTGCATGAGCAGGGTATCTGGGCAAAGTTGCTTACCTGGGGGCTAAGCAGGTCTTCAGGATTGGCTGAAATGGATGCTCTGTCTTAACAGACCAACTGCTCCTTGCTCTTGCTGCTGGGATGTCTATGACCAGAATTTTCTTCTGCTGCTATTCAAGAAATGGACTGATACTGGAGAACATCATACAGTGTGTCTGGGTAGCCATAAAGTGAAAAGAGGGTTGTGTGGGCTCCTTGAGGACATCCATAGGCAGTAATCTCTAAGTAATTGCTCGCTGAGGTTCAAACTGGTGTTTTCGGGTTAAAAAGGGGGTTTTTATCTGAATTTAAGGGGCTGTCCATCTTCTGTTCATAAGGATTCTGTCCGTAGTTGTTAAATCTGCTTTGTTGTTATCCCCTGAGTCGGTGAGGAAGGGAGTACAGCCAGTTAGGACAGTTCCTGCTCAGCCACTCCAAACAGCCGGCCTGGTTGTGCTCTGTTGTGTCTTGGTGGTTATATGTGCATCAGTGAGTGCCCTGTGATCTGATGGAGCAAGAGGATATAGTGGGAAAGGATCCCTTGTAGTTTGTAACATCCCCAGTGGTTCAGCAGAACATCTGGGTGGGCTGTATTTCAAGGGAAATCCTATGCCATTACTAAATTTAAAACAATCAGATGAGATAGCCTTCTGGATGTTAGGGTACTGGAAGTCAAACCTTGAAACAGTGGAGTATTTTCATAATTTCATTGCTACTGATCTGGAGAAGAGATTCAGGTAGCAGATAAGAGGTGATTGGGTTTGAGGACTTGCGTCCCTTCACCTCCTGGCTCCATTGTGTGGTTTAACAGTTGCCATCTCAAACTCTTCCTTTTTGGTGTCTTTGTAACATGGAATAAATATGTGTGAGCTTGTTCTGCATGCACCTTAAGATCTGCAGTAATGGTTTCCTCCCAGAAAGGGACCACTGCTGACTGGGGATGCTAAAGCTTATGGGGAGCTGTTTCTTTATTTACTCCTGAGCTCTAGTGGGGAGGAAAGGTGCCTCCTGTCAGTACAGAAATCTCTGTTGCAGTAGAGAAAAACAGAGGCAAAATATTGGCAAAGGAGCCCAGATTGGATGTCCTAATCTTGTTATCTAGATAGTGGGTGTCAAACAAAATTTTGCTGTCTGTAGAACTGCAAATGCACAGATGTGAGTCTGTGTGAGATGAAAGCTGGACTGGTGGAATGGTATGTGTAGGTAAAGAAAAAACCTGATAGCTGTGACTTGTGGTTTTAAGAGAAATGTGTTTATTAAAGTCAGTGGTTTCTTTGTGAATCTTACTTGGGGCTGAAGGGGACTGAGTGGAAAATGGATGGCTCCTGCCAGTAGTTTGAACAGTTGACCAGACCATGTCAGACAAGTTTTTTTGAAAAGGCTGGTGTTAAACCAAATGATGATGATGACCTTAGTTGAAAGCTGCACTAAGATTGTCTTTGCCTAAAGCTTTGCTAATTTTGTCCTGCCACCATCACTGGAGCACCTGAGTGCCATGCACTGGCGTATTAAGTGACGTTGTTAACATTTGTCCAGAGTAGATTGCAGACTGGGATGTCCAAGGGACTAAATGTTGTACAATAAAAAACTCATCTCTTTGAGTTAAATATATACACCCTGCAAGTATGAGGAAGCCATGGGGTACTTGGGTAGTAGAAATCCAAATCAAGTATTTCCTTATTTTCCAGACTCAGAAGGAGTTTCTCTATGAAATATTCCTGTTTAAAGCACTTGTTAGAGCCCTCTAACTGTCCAGTCTCTGTAATATTTTGATGCTTGAAGGCTTATCTTCTAATTCAGTTTTGAGAATTATAGCTGTTCCTCAAACAGAAGCGTCTGCAGTTTAATGTGGAATAAAATTTAGATTATCCCCTGGTTGCGGGATGATGTTACGGTGCTTTGGAAGCCAGCACGGCAAAGCACGGGGGCTTTGTGGCTCCCGTGGGCGAGCAGGGAGGGCTTTGGCAGTGCTTTCACCGCGTGGGGCGACTCTTCGGCGCGGGCGGGACGGAGGTCCCTGTCACTGTGCGGGGCTGCGAGCGGCGGTCCCAGGGAGGGGACAACACGCCCGTCCCTTTGTAGAAACCTGAGGCAGCAGCGCGCACCGAGGCAGAGGGAAGGGCTCTTGCGCGGGGAGCGGGAGCAGCGGGCAGAGCCCGGTAGAGATAGNCCGCCACACCGGGGGCGCGCGGGGTCCGGGCCGGGCCGTCTGACGCTGTGCTCTGCCCGCAGATGGCCGCGTGCGTGTCCCGGGTGGAGCTGTCCGTCTCTTGCCGGAGTCTCCTCGACAGGGACCTGGGCTCCAGGTCGGACCCCCTCTGCGTCCTGCTGCAAGACGCGGGTGGTGGCCGGTGGGCTGAGGTAAGAGCAGCCGGCGGCCGCGCGCTGCCGGTGGGTGTAAACAGGCCGAGTCTCCCCCTTTCCATCCCGTAAGTTTTCCTGGCAAGTTCATGACATACTTAATTAAGATTTACAGTTGGTGAGCAGTCCCATTGCCCACACTCAAACCTTCAGTGTTTTCATTAATTGCTGACTTGCTTGCTCAGAGTTCCAGCAGGAGGCTCCTTTGCCTGTTAGGGTATGACTTGCCCTAGAGCACACACTCCAGAATTCAGTGTTTCAGCAGTCTCTTCCCCCTAATTTTCAGAATTTTCCCATATGATAGTGTTTATTTTTCAACGCCATTTTCTTTCTCGGTGAGCCATTGGTCAGCCCAGTTTGTCTCTGAACATGAGGCACGGTCCAGGGTGTGTATGTAGCCTTGCTGGTGCCTGTGTTCACCTGGTGCAAGTAAAAAGCTGTGTGGGAGAGTATGGGCTTCTTACTCATTATCAACAGCTTTGCTCCTGTGTTTGTGCAGCTAGATCGCACAGAAAAGATCAAGAACTGCCAAGACCCTGAATTCTGCAAGAAACTGGTCGTGGATTACTACTTTGAGAAAGTGCAGAAGCTGAAATTCAGCGTGTATGATATTGATAACAAGTCCTTTGATTTAAATGATGATGACTACCTGGGAGGGGTTGAGTGCACACTGGGACAGGTGCGTGTAAACATGTGTTAAGTGATGTACAAAATAGCAGTGAGAGTTGATTTTATTACAAAAAATGAAGTGAAAATCTGCTTTGTCAAAGGCTTCAACATACTCAAATTTGAAAACACTGTTAAACATGTTCATTTGGGTTACCATTGAATGTAGTTAGAAAAATCATTATGTCGATCAGAAAGCAAAGGTTAGAAATATATGTGGTTTCTAATTAATTGCATAACTTAGGAGGCACTTGTAGCACTAAAGGCAGTCTGGGAGTAAGGAAGCATGGTGCTTGGAGGGCTCTCATGGAGTTTCCTTTGCACAAACTGACCATCAGGTGGTAAATCGGGGGAAATAAGGCTACTTGAGATTCCATGTTCATTTCCTGAGAAGAGGTTTGTATAGCTAGGTAGGAGAAGAAAAGTGGGATTCATATTATTAAAGAAAGATTTAATAAATTAAATAGTATTTTCTAGTTTTAACAGCTTTTTGGCTGCTCGTGATGACAATGCCTCTTGTATCTAAGAGGTAGCAAAAATAGGAAGCTAAAGTTAAGTTTGGAGACATGTTTGTGGGCACTGTTTCCTGGATACTGAGAGAAGATAATTTTCAGACTGCTCAGGAGCACAAACTGATGGCTGTCACTGTTGGAAACACATTTAAATATTTTTAGAACTTTTACGAGAGTTTGAAAACTTCGCACATGAAGAGTAATTCTTTGCTCTTTGTCTAACTTGATATTTTTATTATCTGTCTTCTAACCTTAGGTTGTGTCCAGCTCAGTGTTTACCCGACCGCTAGAACTGAAACAGGGAAAGCCAGCAGGAAAGAGCACTATTACGGTAAATAAGGTTTTTGTGTGAAAAAACTCTTTGAATATGTTGTCTGGGATAAAGTGGCTTTTCTGGTTTCCTGTCAGTATATCTTCAAATGCTACATATATACAGGAGAGAGATATTTAAAAGAAACTACAGTTACTTTAACGGACAAAGTATAAGCAAAACTGTAATTCCTTGTTTACTTTCCCCTCACCCCTAAATTTCCATGGCATAGATTTCAGCAGAGGAGATTAAAGATACCAGGGTTGTGTACTTCGAAATTGAAGCCCAAAACTTGGACAAAAAGGTATTGATTTTTAAAAAAATTGTATTGCGTGCTTCTCTAGAAGTTACATTTTGTGCCTTTTGGCCAGGAATTTCTGTGTGTTTGCAGACATTCAGCTAAGCCAGTAATCTGTGTGTAAGCAAAGGCTCATTGTGTTTTGTGTTATTTACAGTGGAGTAAACTGGAGATACAATTGCATGTTGAAGACCACAATGTCAAACCAGAAACTCAACTGCCAGGTTTAGGTTTTGAGGTATTATTTTGGCTTTGGAACATTCTGTATATTAATACAGATCAGTTACATAATTGTCTCCAGTGAGTACTGTAGCTGTGAACTGATATTTCTGTATTTTGCTAAAGAAGAAAAGGTGGAAATTTAGGTATACTGCTCAATGTTATTTTAAGCCAAAGACCAGTACAGGGATTTAGTGACCTAACTCTCAGTTAGTAAAAGATGTGATTTATAGGGACACAAATGATCTGAGGAGGAGGTCTTGGAATTGGAGCTGATAAATTCAAATGACTTACAGAGTGCAAGCAGTTTTAAAAAGGAAAATAAAAGTGAGGAAAAAAAAAAAAAGTATAGTTTGTTTGACTTTGTTCTTTGTTTAAAGTATTGTGTACTAATTAGCTAATTCTTTACTCATTTTGCTATAATATAGAGGAGGCTGATTACTTCTGGTGGGTTTTTGTTTGCAGGATTTCTTAGGTAAATCGGATCCATTTCTGGAGTTTTACAAGCAGAGCGATGCTGGAACATGGCAGCTCGTGTACAGATCAGAGGTAGTATTTCCACATGATGTTTTCCTTGAGTTGATCAGACAGCTTACTCTTATCAAAAGTGAGAGTCTCACTCCTGATCGTGCTTTGCACCAGTTTTGCAGAGAAAGTTGTATCCTATAAAAAGGTATTCTGCTCACTATGGCTACAGCAAATTGTTTATTTGCTGCCTGGTGACTGAATGGAGCTACCTGAGTGAGGAGTTTGACCATGGACATCAAATGAGAAGAGGGTCTCTCTTTCTTTTCAGTGGTGTTGAGTTTGGCTGTAAAATTTAACTTTACCCAGAGCATCAAGCTTTTATTTCTTACTGAGCTGTTGCTTGGCCATTGATAGGCCAAGGGTTGAACCGGTTGAGGCTGCTCTTAGCTTGCCGTGAAGGGCCCTCATGTCATGATTCCTAGTGAGTTGCACGCTGTATTCCTCATGTGACATTATGCTGTAATTTTTTTAAGGTGATCAAGAACAACTTAAATCCATGCTGGAAGAAGTTCAGTGTTCCCTTGCAAACTTTCTGTGGTGGAGATTTTAATAAACCTATCAAGGTAGAGCATTCAGAAATTCTCTTTGTTGTTCCAAGTCATCCATTCTCTGTCAATGCTAATTGTGAGTTATCAGGTTGTCTAGTCATATTTAAATTATTAGATTGCCTTTCTAGAATTGTAGTGGGGCAGATAAGTGATTATATGTCTGTTTTAAAACATTATGAGTTGTCAAATTGAGAAGTCAGGAAATGCAGAAGTGACAAAATTTCCAATGATTAGTCATAAGAAGAATTATAACTGGAGGTTTTTTTCACTCTTCTGGCCTGGGTTTCAAGTTGAGCTTTGGTGGTGGTGGTGTCTTGTTTGGTTGGATGGTTAGTTGTTTTGGGTTTTTTCATTGTGGCTTTCTAGCACTGTTTCTAAGTTAACTGAGAAGCTTGCAGGTCTTGGACAAACTTGAGTGCCTTGGGATACTGACACAAGAGAGGACTTTGAGGCATCTGTCAGATTTATCCATTCATGAGACTGGAAGCTTTGTCCAACTTTTTTTCTATCTGTTTCAAGCAGAAATTTAGTTTTGAGTCAGAACTGCATTTCCCTGTGGTCATGTATATGATAACTAATTCTCTGTGGTCTGGCTTGCGGAGGTGTAGCAGAACAACTACATCTTTTAATATGTTTCTACAAAATAAAATCTGATAGCAACTTAGTATGTTAATTTTTCTTCTAAGCAATGCATTGATAATTTAAAGGCATTTAAATCCATAGATAGTTCTGTGTGAGTATAGTTTCTCTCTACTTATCTAACACCTAAATGGTTTACATTTGCAGGTTTTTACTGCGTCATCCTCTCTTTGAAGAAATCTCATGCTGAAAGCTTCATATGGAAGATTTAGCAAAAAGCATGCATGCTAATATTCTTTGTGCAGTATGGCAGGTCCTAAGAGATTATTAAGCTGGAAATAGGTGTTCAGGTGTTGTCTTGGTTTAAAAGACAGATGTTTGCCAAAGAAGGTGGGAACCTTCCTGGGATGGAAAACACGACCCCCTTCCCTCCCTTTTATTATAACTTTGAAATTACGGGGCTTTCAGGCAGAGATATGGGAAAAGGAATAACAGCTCCGTACTAGTATGTGCATGGCTAACGAGGCAAACAAACGCCAGCAGCGGCAGCGACACCAAACAGAGCCAGAGCCCAGGGCCGGCCTCTGCCGCCCGCGGGCACTTTCCCCTCGCTGCAGTTCCGGGCGCGGCCGGCAGGGGGCGCTGGCGGCTCCCGGCCGG